>NSJW01000133.1:0-35632 GCA_019955255.1 Castanospermum australe | reverse complement strand
AAATAGATAATTTTAGATAAATAATAATAAATATAAGCAAATAATATCTGAGTCATCTGAGTTGTGACAACTCATTTATTTGGAAAGTAATTAAATCGGAACCCTATTGTTGTAACGGCATTTCGATTCCAGAATTAATTAAAAATCATTTTAAAACTCTTTAATCAAATAATTTAAAATTTTTAATTAATAAGGGATGTTGTCGTGACGACTCTCCTATCTCAAAAATATTTTAAGATCGTTAAGGGTCATTGTTATCGTGGTGACTTTTTGAGTTAAAAGAGATATATATTGTTAATTAATTATTAATTACTTATTAAAAATTATTAATTAAAAATTATTAATTAAAAATTATTAATTTAAAATTATTAATCAATTAAGGATGTTGTAATCATGACAACTCTTCTGTCCCGAAAATATTTTAAGATCACTAATAGTCATTATTGTTGTGACGACTCTTTAATTTTTAAATGATATAAATAGTAATCTTCTTTGAAAATAACCAACTAATAGTTTTTTCTTAATTAATCAAGTATTCTTATCATTTTTCACAATTAATCATTGTTAAGGCATTTTCAATTTAATCAATACATAAATTATTTTTTATTTTATCAATATGTAATTTTAATTAAAATCCTACAACAAACAATTATTTTTCACAAGAATTACGTGACTTTGATTTTCTATTATATGTTGGGATACGTAGGCACACAAGGCAGGCTATAACTGTAAATATTTTTCTTTAATTCTCTATTCATTTTTATCATTCACTGTTATTTGTTTTTTTATTTTGAGGGGTAAAATAAATATTTTCATGAGGTTATTTAGTTTGCATAATTATCTTTAGAGTAACCGTCTTAGGATGGATGTATCAGGAGTGCAGTAAGATTAAGTTCCTATTCTCTCTTATGCATAATCAGACTCTCGAACTTAATCTTATTTTCAAAGACCAGTTTTGTAATAAAAAGGGTTTTTCTAATTATCTTTTCATTTAAATGAAAATTGGTGACGACTCCTAAATTTTTTATAAGTTTAGTTGCCTCTCATCGCGGCGCCCTCCAGGTACGTTGTGACAGTTTGGTGACTCTACTGGGTAGGGTTGGAGTCAAGCCTATTTAAGTTAGTTGTGCAAATTTTATAATCTCGATGGTATTTGTTTTATCCCTTTTACTTGTTGCCTTGTTGTTTACTTCATTTTTATCTATTATGTTTACAATTATTTCTTAATCGATGTTATTTTTGTTTGAACCTTCTCTGTTTTACAAATCCCTGATTGTGTATTTATTGTTCATTATTCAGTTTACCAGTTACATTCTACTTGTTATGTCCTGTATAGTTGCTTACACCTTAGGATAGACAATTGTTGTTTCTGCTGTATTTGTTTTGCTTGGCTTTTTGTTATGCAGGTTAGGGTTGTTTTCTTTTCTTAAGTTTTGTACAAGTTTGTATGCTCTTGACACACATTGCACTGACATTATCCTCACACACTTTGAGAAAGACCCTATACCTGGGCCTGAGTGCGACATAGGATTAGGGGAGTTGTGTAGCAGTAGCCATTTTAGACGTACATCTTGTTTGGTTAGTGCAAAAACTCTAACTAAATTGTGCCTCATTTCCTGGATATCCTGCACCTAGTGGTTCATCTGCTGTTGGGGATAGCATTCATGGAATGCGATTCCTACCAAGAAACAGAGGCAATTTGGAAACCAACATCCATTAGATAGAACTCCTTGAAAACCATGCACTAATAGAGAAGCTCATAGACATCATCAATCCTAAGTCACCCGTTATAGGGCACAATCGGAGCATATCATCTTCTATTCTTTTCCTTAATGCTTTCATTTTTTGCATGACTAATTATGGTAAAACCTTAATTCTTTGAAGTTGTTTAGCCCATTAGCATGATATAATCCTATTTTTTATGTGGTCATGTTGGTGGGCCAGCAACTTTTTCTTCTTGTTGTTTTCTTAGGACTATCATATTAAAAAAAAAAAGCAAAACAACAATAAATACCAAATCAAAAAAAAAGAAGAAGAGAGAGAGAAAAGAAAGAAAAAACAAAAAAAAGAAGAAGAAAAGAAAAGAGAAAATAGAGAAGAAAAATAAAATATAATAGTTGAATTTTCCCGATACTCAGCATTACTTGTATCATTTATCATGATAGAATGTTACACATGCCATAATATATGTCATCATTCATGAAAAGACAGTGACAAAAAAGAATGGAAGAATAAAAAAGAATCAAAGGAAAAGAAGGAAGGAAAATAAGAGCATTTTCTTTTGAAAAATGACATTTTTGTAGACACCATTTAGGCATATAGTTTTCATACATCATTGTTTCCTTTCTAACAAAATAATTCATTTTCAGAGAAAAGCAAGGTCTACTAGTGAATTGTGGCTCTTGCGCAAGGGTTGGCATTGAATACTCATTATGGAAGAGGGTTAAGAGATAGGCGATGATGGATCGTTTTTGGTAGAGAGGATGTCATTCAAGAAAACTTTACAATTGAAAGTACGAAAGTATGATATAGAAAGTCTGAAATCCTTGGGTCATCTGTTGAACAAAACACAGTGGATAAGTCTCGACAAGAAATATGGGAGGATCTTGGATTTGTTAGAGGTGGATGTCCAAACAGATGCCTTGACTGCCTTAGCCTGATATTATGACTTGCCACTCAGGTGATTCACTTTTGTAGATTTTTAGCTTGCTCCTACTCTGGAAGAATATGGGCAGATATTTGATCTGCTAATGACATTTGACAGTAAGCCCTACAAATATTTGGGCCACTTCGCATCCCTACTGACCATTTCAAAAGTGATGAAAGTTAATGTTCGGGAATTAGAAAGCAAGAGGTGGATTAGAGGGGGAACGGAAGGATTATCGAGAAAATACTTAGAGGAGCATATGAATCGCCTTGTTGAGACAGAAGACTGGGAAACCTTCATTGATGTGTTGGCACTCACCATTTATGGGATAATACTATTTCCTTCAAGAGAAGATGTGATTGACTTTCCCTCAATGGATGTTTTCCTGGCATTGAAATTCAAAGGAGAAAATCTAGTACCAACAATCTTTGTGGAGACTTATGCCACTATGAGTTTTTGCCATGAGAAGAAAGGAAAAAGAATTTTCTGTTGCCTACCTATGCTTTATGTTTGGATCATAGGGCATATGTTTAAAAGGTTAGATGTAGAGACATGTCCAATCCTGGATTGTAAGACCATGAGACTTGCCTCACGTAGCAGTAAAGAGTGGGCTTTAGAATTCACAAAGCTTAAGGAGGGAGAGGTAAGGTGGTACCCACGTTGGTGACAAGGTGAAATTTTGATATACTCATCTGGAGACCCTTTTTAGAATCAGTAATTTTAAGTTTTTGGGTTTGCTATGAAGAAGATGGGGTTTTCAACATGATTTAGAGGGTTAGGAATGCGTGGAAAAAAGTTTTGTGGAAAGGAAGGAAATTGGAGATTAGAAGCATTGAGGCTAAGGACAAATATCACCATTGGGTCAAAAACAGAGTGAAAATGATCAAACTCCCATTTGCTAGTTCTATGCCTAAAGGGGAAACTCCGACATGGGGAAACTTCGACATTGAGTAATCTTTCAATGTCAGTTCTAATGGCCAATAAAGAAGTGGAAGAGATAAGAGTCAAGGTAGCAAAAACAGAAAAAGAAAAGCTAGAGATGCAAAGACAACTGAATGAGTTGCAACACAAAAATCATAGATTAGAGATGGAAAATGACGAATTAAGCAAGAGCATTCCTTGTGAAGGAACAAGCAATAAATTAAAAATAGGAAATCATAGGTTGTAGGAGAAAGTAAAGGCCGTGAAATATCTTTTAGAAGCAGTGAAACATGAGTGCAAAGTGCGAGGAAAAGAACTTGACATGGCAACTGCAGAACACAAGAGGCTAAAAGAATTATTTAAAGATGTCGAGGTTGCTCACATCAATGCAAGAGAAGTGATAGTTGAAGTGCAAGGACAACTCAAGGATATTATGTTAGCCCAGCGTAGTGAACAAGGGGAAATTCATCAATTGAAAGTAAAGATAAATCAACAAGAACGACTAATTGATGGATGGATTGATGATTTTTGCTATTAGGCTGAATAAACGCAATATTGGAAAAATCGCTTCGCCAAGCTAGTCTACTGAGCAAATATCACAATTGATATGATCATGGGACATTTGTCAATTACAGTGGCAGCAATTCATCTCATACAAACACCAATGAAGATTCAATGATTCATAGATATGTGTGAGGAACTAGTTCAGTAGATAAGAGGATAAGCTGCAAAGGAGAATTAGAGGTTGTTTGTATATATGATGTTGACAATATTGTAATGAATATTGAGATTATGAATGAATGAAATTTAGTTTTCTTGTGCGATATTTGGTGCATTTGATATAGACATCGGCCATGTGGGGATTTTACATTTCCCTTGAGATGTTTGTCAACCATAATTTTACTTATATGAACATGATGTTCTGTGAAATGATTGTGGGAAAGGATTTCAAATGAAGATGCTCGTGCCAAACTAGCGTTCAACGACCAATGATTCACTAATAGACATCTGATTAACAATAGATCACAATAATAATCACAAATAAAAAGAATACATGCATAAATAAATGTGATAATGACTTTAACAAATTTGTTCTCTTTAAATTGTGATAAGTAATGAACAATTTTACACCATTGCTCGTTCAAGAAAGACTACATATGATTTTAATAATTTTGCTCATGAATCTTGCAAGCTTAGATCAAGAGCAAGGTAGCAAATCATGGCTTCAGAGAGAGATCAAGAGGGAAGGAATTTGAGTAAGGAAATAGATGAGTTGAATCATTGCCCTCGATAAAGCCAGTGTAATACTGGGACTAGCAATCAATATGCTATCCCCATAGGACAACCCCACACAGGGACAACAATGTTGTATTATCCCCTGGGGCTTTGAACCTCCCCATGCTTTGAATCACAAAGCGATAGACTTGCTGCACCAGAATGGAACCAAGCTGGAATATATGGACAAGAGAACCCAGGGTATAAGTAACCATTCTCGAATGTCTCTCTGAACCATCTCATGAGAGAGGATGCCCAGGAGCCTTTGAAAAATCAAGAGAAAGAAAAGCTAAGAGAAGAGTTGGAGAAGAAAATGCAGACATCTTTGCAAGAGTAACTCAAAGTTTTGCGAGAGCCAAGTCCATATGGCACTATGGGGGTCAAAGAATTATGTTTGGCACCAAGCGTCACCATCTCTAAGAACTTTAAGATCTCAAAGCTCATCAAATTTGATGGCAGCTCAAATCTTATCATGCATTTGAGGATGTACTACACAAAGATGGGGATGTGGTCAAAAGATGAGAATCTCATTATTAGTTTCTTTTCAGAAAGCTTGGATGGCGCAGCTTGGGAGTAGTACATGCAATTAGACTAAGTACAAATTAATTGTTGGGAAGATTTAGCTTTGTCCTTTGTTAATCAATACAAGTTCAATCTAAATGTTGCACCAACTAAAAATCAGTTGAAAGGGATGAAAAAGAAAAGCGATGAATTGTTCAAAGATTATGCCCAAAGGTGGAGGGTTATGGCGGCCCTCGTTATCTCGCCTATGCTAGAGTCAGAGATGTGCTTTTATTTCATTCGAACTTTAGAAGGGCCATTTTTCAATAATATGCTGGGAACTCATGTAAAGGAATTTGCAGATTTGATAGAGATTGGAGAGAGGATTGAGGCGATTATTCTAGAAGGAAAAGTTGAGCTTGTAACTGCAGAATTTGGAGAGTCGCATGTCAAAAGGGGTCAGTCTCAGAAGAAGAGAGAAAGGGCAGTGAACTTTCTGCAATCATCCCATCCATCTCAACCTCATCAATTTACCTTTTGACCAAGATATAACCCGAACTACCCATCATACCCACCTCCTATGCAATTTGTTCCCTTTGTGTGTCATTCAACTCAGCCACACCAAATTAATAATGTCCCACATCCTCAACCCTATACACCAGTTATACCTCGTTCCCCTTAAGCAACACCAGCTAGTTACCAACTAGTCAATGTTATCGGCTGCCTATTGCAAACACCAATGAGGCCCAGTTATATGGCTAACCCCAAGAGTCCTGAAGAAACTTGCTCTTTGCCGAACTTTCACATGAGCAAGTCTGAGCTTTTCAATCACTTGCGAAGTGAGAACTTGATTACTCATTGTTATGCCAAACCTATACTACCTCTATATCCTCGATGGTATGACCCAAATGCTGTTTGTATGTACCATTCAAATGCACCTGGACATTTGATTGAAAATTGCTATGGGTTTAAGCAGGCTGTCTGGAAATTGCTAGATGATAAAGTTATTGTAATTCAAGAAGATGCAGGGCCAAATATGACACATAATCCATTCTCAGTCCATGATGGTGCAAAGCAGGTGAATGTACTTAAGGTCGAGGAAATCAGAGTAGGGAGAGAGGACATTAGTTGTTCAATGAAAGATATATTGAAATACCTGGAGATGGTATGATATGAGATCATATTAAATGCTGATGATAATAGAAAGGAAAAAGAGGAAAATGATGATACAAAATACTGTAAGTTTCACGGAGCTAGATGAGGACATAATTTGGAAGAATGTGGAGAGTTGAAAAAGTATGTCTACAAAAACTAGGTATTCTTCATAGCTTGGGAAGACCAATGTTGTGGTAAGAGAAGTCAATGTGGTTAGAAGAAAGCTTGTAGTCTTTAAAGTGCCTCCATAGAATACTATCTTTGAACAAGCACCTCGGATGATCTTCAGAGTTCCTAGCCCATTCCCTTGCCAGTCTAATCATGCTGTTCCATGGAAGTATATACTCCCGATGTAGAAACGCTTGCATCGTTAGCTCCATGTTTAGAATTGACTAACACAGTGACTAATGTGATAGGGGTAGGAAAGGTTACTTGGAGTGGAAGATGCTATGTTTTGACTGAAGCTGAGTATAGGAAAATTCAAACAGGGAAGACGGTTGATGACCCCAGGTGGAAACCCCAGAGAAAGAAAGTAAAGAGTTCTTAAGAATCATGAAACAAAGGAGTATGATGTGGTGGAACAACCCAAGAAAACACCCGCAAGGATTTCATTATTCTCACTCATAATGACATCTGAAGCTTACCGAAATGTTCTCAAGGTGTTAGACCATTTTTATGTGCACAAAGACATAACTTCTGAAAAAGTAGAAGGGTTGATCAATGTCCTCAGAGCTGTTAACTTGATAACTTTCTTAGAAGATGAAATCGCTGCTAGTGCATTTGGTCGATCAAAGGCTCTTCACATCATCCTTAAGAGCCAAGGGTATATTGTCATGAAAGTGTTGATTGATGAAGGGTCTGCTCTTAATGTTCTGCCATACTCTACCCTTCAATAGTTGCCTGTGGATCCTATTGCAATTGAACCTAGTAATATAGTAGTACGGGCGTTTGATGGCACGAAGAAGGAGATCATAGCGAATATTAGTTTGCAATTGGAGATTGGTCCTAATTCTTTCATGACGGAATTCCAAGTTGTGGACATTGAGCCTACATATACTATGCTACTGGGACGACCTTGGATTCATGAAGCTAGGGCTTTCTCGTCTACTCTCCATCAAAGGATAAAATATATAGCTGACAATAAACTCATCACAGTCAAAGGAGAGGAAGAGCTTTTGGTGACAAAACCAGTTGCTGTGCCATATGTGGATATTGATGAACAGACAATTGAAGCCTTATTCCAAGGCTTGGATATAGCAGGAGTAGAAGGAAAGGTATACCATCAAATGATATGGAACAGGTGGTGGCCCGCATGCTGTATAGAAAGGTATACCAGAAAAAGAAAGGATTAGGAGCTCAATTGCAAGGAATCAAAGATCCAGTCTCTTTGCCCTATAACTCAGGAACAAATGGGTTGATGTACAAGTTTGGTGCATAGGAGTAATTTAGTGGTCACTATGAAATAAAGATCCCGCATATTTGTGATACATTCCCAACTCCTGCTGAAATTATAAAGCCTGATCTCAGTTTTACTGCTGATAATGTTAATGCATTAGAAGATCAGGAAGATATGCAGCCATTGATTCGCCCAAGTTGCAACGAATAGGAGCTAGATAACTAGGAATTTGAATCGTTGATTGATTGTTGTATTCAAAGTAATGAATATTATGCTTTTACTTGCTGTACCTTGAAAGCAAGATACATGACTTTTGTTACAGTTACATTTGATGTTTTTATAACAAAATGATTATGCATGAAGCTTGTTCCTCATCTTGTTTTCGTTTAGTTTTATTCCTTGTTATTTCTTCTTACTTCTTTAAGTCAAGATTTGATCCCATTGAGTTCATACCATTTATTTAATTCTCTTGCAAATTGCCTCTCAGGGATTTTCTTCCTTTTGAACTCTAGTCCAACATGATGTTTCTGAAGGCCTATTAATTGATTCTTATGTTGCAACGGACATGAATAACTAGGAACTAGGAAAGGATACTGAGTTGTGTAAGCAATTCACGAAATTGATGGTTTCAGAAAAGGAATAAACCCTCATGAAAAGACTATTGAAATAATAAATATAGGGACGGAGGAAGAAAAGAAAGAGCTGAAAATAGTTGAAAATCCTAAAAGAGAAGAAATGATTGCGCTTTTCAAAAAATATCTCGATGTTTTCACGTGGTCATATAAAGATATGCTGGGTCTTGATCGTGATATTATCGCACATAGAATTCCATTAATATAAGGCATTTAGCCAAAACAACAAAAATTGCATAGAACGAGCCTAGAAATGTCCCTAAAAATAAAAGAAAAAGTGACTAAGTAACTTGACGTGGGGTTTCTTGAAGTGCTTTTGTACCCTAAATGGATAGCCAATATAGTACCCATGCCAAAGAAAGATGGGAGGGGTAAGAATGTATGTAGATTATAAAGATCTTAATAAGGTGAGTCCGAAAGATAGCTTTCCCCTTCCTCATATTGATGTCTTGGTTAATGACACTGGAAGAAGCCATCGTTTTTTATTCATGGATGGATACTCAGGGTACAATCAGATTCTTATACCAGAGGAAAATAAAGAGAAAACCTCTTTTATTACACAATAGGGCATATTTTGTTACAAAGTAATGCTTTTTGGTTTGAAAAATGTTAGGACAACTTACCAGCGAGCGAAGTTATTTGAGCGACTAAGGGTTTATAAACTCAGACTGAATCTAGCCAAATGCACCTTTGCAGCTTCCACGGGAAAGTTGTTAGGGTTTGTTGTTAGTAAAAAAAGGGATTAAAGTAGATCCAGACAAAGTCAAGGCAACTAAAAGTATGCCTGTGCCTCGAACAGAGAAAGAGATCAGAAGTTTTCTAGGTCGTTTGAACTATATTGCAAGATTCATTTATAATTTAACTCATACTTGCGAACTAATCTTCAATCTGTTAAGAAAAAGTAACCTTAGGGAATGGAATGAAGAATGTCAGGAAGCTTTCGATAAAGTCAAAAGTTACTTATTGAATCCACTAATTCTAGTGCCACCAGTGCTTGGTTGCCCTCTTATTTTGTATCTCACAGTCCTACATGGGTCTATGGGAGTGGTATTAGGTCAACATGATGAATCTAGTAAGAGAGAAAGGGCTATCTACTATTTGAGTAAAAAGTTCAACGAGTGTGAAACTCATTACATAGCAATTGAAAAGACTTGTTGTGCCCTTATATGGACTTCAAAAAGACTTAAGCAATACATGTTGTATCACACAACGTGGTTAATCTCTCGGATAGGCCCGTTGAAGTACATTTTTGAAAATCCTTACATCTCCATGAGGCTATCCAAATGGCAGATAGTGTTGGCAGAGTTTGATCTTAAGTCTATGACCTGAAAAGCTATAAAGGGAAGTGTTATAGCTGATTATTTAGCTGAGAATCCTTTGGAAGAGTACCAACCCCTAAAAGTCAAATTTCCTGACGAATACATTTTAACTGTTGAAGGAGATGAAGGAGAAGAAGGGAGAGGTATGTGACGTGAACGGTCGAACTCACTCAAATTAACCAGGCTTATAAAGAAATTTGTAATATAGGACAAACCTGAATCGTCTCCCAAGGAGTTTTGCATAGGACTAAATCACTCAATTGAAAACAGAACAATAAACAGGGGGGTTTTTAATTCGATTGAAATTAAAAGCAAGATATATAAAATGAAATTAGAGCAAGAGATAAAACAAAATTAACAATTTAAAAAACAATCAACCAACCTAGAATTGAGGTTTCAAGGACATCCGTCACTAGACAAAGAATTACTGAATTTCGTGGTTGACCCTAAACAAATTGGAATCCCTGCATTCATATAAGAACCCTCTCTACTAGACAATCACCTATCATTTAATCAAACCCTTGGCGCGTTCACTCATGCCATCGCACAGTGTTTACTTTAACCTGTTTTGATTTTAAATCCCTTGGGTTAATCAACCTAAATATTAAATCTAACATTTAATCCCTTCCCCTGGATGATCAAAATATAGAAATCATAGACAAACCTCATTAGCTCAGATTCAACTTACACAATCGTGTTGCTTAATTCGAGTAAAGGGGGAAGAGAAACAGATCCAGTTCATGGAGAGCACGGGTCCTCTGTATTCAGCAACAGAATCCTCAATTCATGGGTTGATTGAATGAAAAGTTATCCTACCATGATTGTACACAAACAGAAAATGAAAAAGAAAGAAAAAGAAGAACAAGATGAAATAGAAGAGAGAAAAGAAGAGAGGCGTTAGATGTGAAATTTTTCAAAAATTAAAGCTGCTGTTCGTGTTACCCTAATATGCTATTTAAACCTAAAACTAAACTGGGTCAGGGGTCCCAAAAACCGGCCCAAATTAAAACATAACTAATGGCTTTGGTCCCATGTAATTTGGACTCCTAATTACAAAGTTAAGCCAAATTAACTAAACATAGCTCCAGAATTCTGTGACTGACTTTGGCTCCAATTTTGACTACCTTCTTGTTCGAATTTAGCCTTCAATCCTCTAATACCATTTGTAGCTCTTTGAGTTATCTGCAAAAACGAAATAAGAATGAGGTTAATCGGATACCTAGAACAAAAGTTATGATCAAAATACTAGAACAATGTAAATCTGAAAAATTAACACGAAAATGAATTAAATCCAATTAAAACCCCAAAGTCCAATTTAGACCAAAAACTATTAATTAGACACTAAACAGCCCTAAAATCATTAATCAAATGCAATAATTAAGTGTGATAAAATTTAATTATCAAATGCCCCCAAACTTATCCTTTTGCACTCTTGGACAAAATTAAAAACTCAAAATAAAACTAAAGAAATGATAAAACAAATATAAAGACTAAAAGATAAACCCTCTCATTTCTAACAATTGTCAAGAATGCAAAACTTCAAAAGAACAACCAATCATGACAGAAATTTTTTCATCTCAAATTATGAAACATGGCAATCTCAATTGATGATGCTAATCATGCAAAATGGCCTTTCAAAGTATGCTCTCAATCAATCTCTCAAGTGTATAGGGTAGCAAGTGTATCACTCAAATTCTACTCAAGAAAATTACCCTACCATAAGCTTGCTCAAATTCTACTTCTCCACTACTCAAAACACATGCATGCACAAATCAAGAAGACTTATTATTCAAGGTTGTAATGGGGCTATGGTGAACGTATGGACAAGTTTGGAAATGAAGGGCTAAGCACCCAAGAAATTTAAAAGAGTATTAGTCAAGAAACACAAAAGTTTGTTTAAAACCAACTAAGTGATGAAATGCACTTTTACAAATAAATCGCCTCTTTCAACAAAACTCATTTCCTTCCCCAAAACTCAATATTACATCAAATTTTTCTCAAATTGACATATTTTTTTTATCATATATATATATATATATATATATATATATATATATATATATATATAGATTTTCTTCTTCTATTTTTTTTGTTTTATTTTTTTCTCTCTTTTTTTTCTTTTTTTTTGAAGAATTCCACAATTACTTACACAAGCACAATGACCAAACTAATGCCAAATGACAATTAGCATCAAATACCTCCCCCCCACACTTAAAATGTTGCACGTCTTGGGCAACTCGCACACTTAAACACAACATTAAGGTAAAACCAATGGTCAATAAATTTCTAAGGTGCAGAATAAAATGGTTTTACACTTAGGCTTGTAATGTGGCTAAGACAAGGATGATACAAAAAGGCACGAATGGGCTAACCAACCAGAATATAATGCAAGGGATGGCTATCTGGCCAAAGTGGTAAATGAAAGAAAGAAGGCCTCTATCATATTTATGGCATGCCAGTGAAAAATGCAGTTTCAAAAAGAAAAAGGGCAAGTTCTAGAGAACAAAATCATGAACAGAAGCACACAAGAAAGAAAGAATGGCAGAAAAATAAATTCCATTCACACAGGCCCAAAATCTGGCAAGGGTTAATACCAGCATGCAATCATCATCACAAAATCAGCTACCAAGTCAGATAATCTAAGAGTTGAGAAATTCAGTCCAACCATAATGATCCATCAAAAACAAAATATCCAGGTTCAAAACTATGTACATCTCAACAATTATCACAAGGAGGGTTCAGACTGTATCATTCGCAAAATCCTGTTATTAACAATCAAAGTTGAAATTAAAAGTGCAAAGAAAAGAAAAATAGAGAAAATAGGAAGAAGACTCCCTATTCTCCTTACGGAGGATACGTGGCATCAGTGAGCCTAATCTCTGCCTCCACAGGCTGCTGCTAGGATCATTCATAAAAATGCTTAAGGCAATGTCCATTCACTGTGAAAGTCCTCCTGGTCTGCTCATCACACAGTTCCACTGCACCAAAAGGAAAAATATTAGTAATCACAAAAGGACCATCCCATTTAGGTCTAAGTTTACCAGGCATAAATTTGAGACGGGAGTTAAATAAAAGGACTTTCTGGCCCACAAACAAACTCTTTTCTCAGGATTTGCTTATCATGAAATGTCTTTGTCTTTTCCTTGTATAAACCCGAACTCTCATAGGCATCTAATCTAAGCTTTTCCAACTTTTGCAATTGCAGCTTCCTCTCTACCCCCGACTGGCCCAAATCCATGTTGCATTGCTTAATGGCCCAATATGCCTGATGCTACAACTCTACCGGAAGATGACATGCCTTACCAAAGACAAGCCGATAGGGAGACATCCCAATTGGAGTCTTGTAGGCAGTCCGATATGCCCACAAAAGCGTCATCTAGCCTCTTGCTCCAATCTTTCCGGTTAGAGTTAACAGTCTTCTGAAGGATTTGCTTAATCTCTTTGTTCGAGGTTTCAGCTTGGCCATTGGTCTGTGGGTGGTATGCTGTGGCAACCTTGTGAATCACTCCATACCTCCGTAATAAAGTACCCATGCTTCGGTTACAAAAATAAGAGCCCTGGTCACTGATAATAGCTCTAGGAATACCAAACCTGCAGAAAATGTGAGATATGACAAAATCTACAACCACAGGAGAATCATCAATCCGGGTGGCTTTCGCCTCAACCCATTTTGAGACATAATCAACAGCCAGCAATATGTAAGTAAAACTATGAGAAACAAGAAATAGACCCATAAAATCAATACCCCAAACATCAAAAACTTCACAAAAGAATATAGGTTGCTGGGACATCTCATGCCTACGAAAAATTACTCCGTACCCTCTGTGAGTTCTCACATGACTTACAAAACAGTTATGAATCATTAAACAAGGAAGCCTAAAATAAACCAGAATCTAACACTTTCCTAGCAGTTCTTTGGGGTCCAAAGTGACCACCACAGGCAGAAGCATGGCAAAAATGTAAAATGGAATGAAACTCATTATCAGGCACACATCTCCTAATTACTTGGTCATTACAGAATCTCCACAAATAAGGGTCATCCCAAACATAGTATTTAGATTCACTTTTCAATTTCAGAGTCTGGGTCCTAGTGGAATCAGCAGGTAAAACACCAGCAACCAAATAATTTACCAAGTCAGCATACCATGGAAGCTTACCTTGCAGCTGTAAAAAGCTGCTCATCAGAAAAATCATCCCGAATGGAAGAGAGGTCAGAAGGATGGTGAGTGATCCGACTCAAGTGATCAGCTACCCAGTTCTCTGCTCCACTTCTATCCTTAATCTCAATGTCGAATTCTTGGAGCAACAACATCCACCGAATGAGTTGAGGCTTAGCATCTGCCTTTTTCAAAAGACACTTCAAGGCTGCATAGTCAGAAAAGACAATCACCCTAGTATCTAGCAGATATGACATAAACTTATCAAGTGCAAAAACTACAGCCAAAAAGTTCTTTCTCAGTGGTTGTGTAATTAGACTGGGCAGAATCCAAAGTCTTGGAGGCATAGGCAATGACATGAGGGGCCTTATTGACCCGCTGAGCAAGAACTGCACTAACAGCATAGTTGGCGGCATCACACATCAGCTCAAATGGAAGAGACCAATCTGGCGGCTGGATCACTAGAGTTGTGGTTAGGCAGCGCTTCAAATGATTAAAGGCTGACTTACACTCATCATCAAACACAAAATCAGTGTTGTGCTGCAAAAGGTTGGACAGGGGCCGAGCAATCTTGCTGAAGTTCTGGATGAAGCACCGGTAGAATCTTGCATGACTAAGAAAAGAACGCACTTCCCACACAGACGCGGGATAAGGTAAAGCAGTAATAACATCTGTCTTAGAAGGATCTACCTCAATACCCTTTCCAGACACTATGTGTCCTAAAACTATCCCTGACTCAACTATGAAATGACATTTCTCAAAGTTCAACACAAGATTGGTCTCAATGCATTTATTCAAGACTCTAGCTAAACTACCCAAGCATGCATCAAAAGAAGACCTATACACAGTAAAATCATCCATAAATACTTCCATGCAACCCTTTAAAAAATTCAGAAAAGATGCTTACCATGCACCGCTGAAAGGTTCCAGGCTCATTGCAGAGTCGAAAGGGCATCCTTCTGTATGCAAATGTTCCAAAGGGGCATGTGAAGGTAGTCTGCTCTTGATCTTCAGGTGCAATATGGATTTGGAAGTAGCCTGAGTAGCCATCCAAGAAACAATAGTAAGACTTGCTAGCCAACCGCTCCAACATCTGATCAATAAAGGGTAAAGGATAGTGATCCTTGCGGGTAGCCTGGTTGAGCTTCCGGTAGTCTATGCAGACTCTCCAGCTGTTCTGAGCTCTTGTGGGAATTAACTCATTTTTCTGGTTGGCCACTACAGTTACTCCATACTTTTTGGGAACTACCTGAACTGGGCTGACCCGCTGGCTGTCAGAGATGGGGTAGATAATGCCAGCTTGCAGGATCTTAGTCACTTCCTTCTTCACCACATCCAGAATAAGGGGATTCAAGTGCCTCTGAGGTTGCCTCACTGGCTTAGCACCCTCTTCCAATGAAATTCGATGCATGCACATGAAGGGCTAATGCCAACAATGTCAGCTAAAGTCCACCCAATCGCCTTCTTATTTTCCTTCAATAATCTCAGTAGTTGCTCCTCTTGATCAGGTAGAAGGTTTCTTGTCATAATGACTGACAACTGCTCATTCTCCTCCAGGAAGGCATATTTTAAGTGATTAGGCAAAGATTTTAGCTCCAACTTAGGCGGCTGCTCAGTAAAGGGAAGAAGCTTGGTAGGTTGCACCAATTCTGCAGCATGTATATCAGTTGAACCTGTAGTGCCTGAAAATAAATTCAAGGAAGCAGAACTTTGCCCGGACTGCACAATGTTCACATCAGAATTAACATCACCAGGCAAGTTAGAATCACCATCACTATCTAGTGCATCACAAAAATTTCAAAAAGGATGAAAAATTAGTGCAAACAGGGCACTATTCATTATCAATACAACCACAAACAACAGCGTCATTAACAGATGCAAAATCTGGATAATCAACACACAATTCAGTATAAACATCATCAACCACATCATCAATCACATCAATGCACAAAATTGAATGCTCTTCCTTAGGATGTTTTATGGAATCAAAGATATTAAAATGCACAATACTATCAACAAATTCCATGGAAAGAGTACCAGAATGCACATCTATCTTAGTCCTAGCTATTTTCAAGAAAGGCCTCCCATGAATAATCGGGGGTCCACTGCTAGGAAACTCACCTTCCATCTCTAAAAATGTAAAAATCAGCAGGGAATATTAATTCATTTACTCTAACTAAAACATTCTCAATCAGACTAGCGAGGTGAGCATTACTCCTATTAGCTAACTGGATAACAACACCAGTAGCACACAAAGGACCGAGACCAAGACAATTATAAACAGATTCTGGCATGACATTTATGGAAGCACCTAAGTCTAATATGCAATCATCAAATTTACAATTTCTAATTATGCAAGGAATAGTAAACGTCCTTGGATTTTTGCACTTCTTAGGCATGGGCTGGATGAGTGCTGACACATTCTGGCTCAAACTCACTCGCTCATTCCCCTTCAGTCGCCTCTTGTTGGTACATAACTCCTTTCAGAAATTTGGCATATTTGGAAATCTTCTTGATCACATCTAAGAGAGAGGATGTTGACTTCAACTTTTTTGAATGTCTATAGGATCTCCTTCTCTTGTGCTTTCTCTGCCAACTTTTTGGAGTGAAGGGCTCTCTTGAGGAAAAGGTAGAGGGATGGGGGTTTCAGACTCATCATTGCTTTGCTTCAATGTTTCACTTTTCTTAGCATCAGTCTTCTCCTTTTCTGGGGTTGGGTTAGCCTCAACTGCAGCTTGCTTGGGCTCTTTTAGTTGCTTGCCAGACCTTAGGGATATAGCACTGACATTCCCCTTCGGATTAGGAATTGTCTGAGAAGGAAGAGAGCTGTTAGATCCCTGGGGTTAGAGCTGGTTCAGTAATGTTGCTAACTGCCCAATCTGAGTTTGCAAATTCTGAATGGAAGATTCAGTTCTCTGCTGGAATTGCAAACTGTTCATTGCAAGCTGCTTCACCAAATCTTCCAGTGAAGGACTACTACTGGCCTGCTGTTGTGCTGGTTGTGAAGGTGCAGACTGTTGGAAATTCTATTTGTGCTGTGGAAACTGCCTATGTTGGTATTGTGGAAAATTCTATTGGTTTTGGTTCTGGTTCTAGTTCTAGGACCACCTTAAGTTTGGATAATCTCTCCAGCCAGGATTATAAGTGTTTGAAAATGGATTATGTTGCTGCTGATACTGTGGCTTTCCAAGAAAAGACTCCTGCTGCAGCTACTGATTGGTCTGGAAAGGTGCCCTCTTGCAGAATTGGGCAAGCATCAGCGCGGTGGAGTGGATCAGAACAGATACCACAATGGTCTTCTTATCTATGGAGTGGGAGACTGCACTGTTTGTGTCACTGCCAATTGCCTTACTAATGAGGTCAATTCGTCTAGTCTATTTTCCAGTCTCTGGTGGTCTGCACTGGACACTAGTGCTGGTTTCTGGGCACTGTGATATTTGGACTGGGGGCGCTTGGATTGAGAAACACCCCACTGCTGGTTGCTCTAGTGTCGAATTGTTGGGAATTAGCTGCCATGTTTGCTATCAATTCTCTGGCCGCAGCAGGTGTCTTATCAACTAAAGCTCCACCACTGGCTGCATCCACCATATTTCTGTCCATAGGTAACAAGCCTTTTATAGAAGTATACTATCAGCAACTGATCAGATATCTGGTGGTGTGGCCATCTTGCACATAGCCTCTTGAACCTCTCCCAGTATTCATGCAAATTCTCTCCATTTGCTTGCCTTATGCCACATATCTCTTTTCTGATTATAGTGGCTCTTGAGGCTGGGAAAAACTTCTTTAGAAATAATCTCTTCATGTCGTTCCAGATTCTAATAGATGAGGGTTGAAGGTAGTACAGCCAGTCCTTAGCTCCTCCATCTAGAGAGAAAGGAAAAGCTCTCCATTTAATCTGCTCCTCATCAATTCCTTGTGGTTTCATTGTGCTGCAAACCACATGGAACTCCTTCAAATGCTTATGTGGATCCTCACCTACAAGACCATGAAACTTGGGAAGCAAATGGATAAGACCAAATTTAAGCTCAAAGTCAGCATCAAGATCAGGATATTGGATGCACAAAGGATGATAGTTAACGTCAGGTGCAACCAATTCCTTTAAAGTTCTATTATCCATGCTCTCAGAATTAATGAAATTACCACTAGAATAAGTAAAACCTACACTATTAGAAGAACTAGAAAAATTAACAGATGGAACAGAATCAGAATGCTCAATATGTTGAATATGCTTGGACTCAAGATCAAGTCCAGTAACAATCCTATGACTTAGCCTAGAAGCCCTTCTAGCAACATGCAATGTTCTCTCTATCTCAGGATCAAAAGCAGACAGGTCATGTGCATTGCTACTACTCCTAGTCATACAACATAAGGCATAACAGACAAAAACACTAACAGCATACAAAATATATAAACTACACTAAGAAATCAACAAAAATAAAATCAAAAACACTATCAAATAAATTTAAAAAATTATGGAACCACCATAGTAAAATTCTAAAAATGTATTTTGATTTTCTGTAATTTTTTGGCGATTTTTAAAAAAATCATGAAAAATCAAAAAAAAATTGAAAAAGTGGTCTAAACGATGGAATTTGGCAAAAATAGGCTCCAACCACCGAAATAGTTGACAAATAAAATGACCTAAATACCCCATAACAAGAAAACTCATACCAGATGAAGGAATTTCAAGATTTTGAGACCAGATTAACCCTAAAAAGGTTAGTTTTGCTCAGAATGGTGGATAAACTTTGGATACCAAGCCTCAGCACCTAACTCCACAGGTTAGTCTAATTATGTGACACTTTCGACGCTACTAAGCTACTCTACTCTACTCAAGTGTGGAACAAGAACAAAATGAAACGCAGCTACTCTACTCTACTCTAATGTTAATATGCATAATCGAGATCAAAAGAACAATGCAAAAAGTCCCCGGCAACGGCGCCAAATTTGACGTAAACTGTCGAACTCACTCAAATTAACCAGGCTTATAAAGAAATTTGTAATATAGGATAACCTGAATCGTCTCCCAAGAATTTTTGCATAGGACTAAATCACCTCAATTGAAAACAGAACAATAAACAGGGGGGGTTTTAATTCGATTGAAAATAAAGCAAGATATAAAAATGAAATTAGAGCAAGAGATAAAATGAAATTAACAATTTAAAAGCAATCAACCAACCCAGAATTGAGATTTCAAGGACATCGTCACTGGACAAAGAATTACTGAATTTTCGTGGTTGACCCTAAATAAATCGGAATCCCCTGCATTCATATAGGAACCATCTCTACTGGACAATCACCTAGCATTTAATCAAACTCTTGGCGCGTTCACTCATGCCATCATACAGTGTTCACTTCAACCTATTTTGATTTTAAATCCCTTAGGTTAATTAACCTAAATATTAAATTTAACATTTAATCCCTTCCCTTGGATGATCAAAATACAGAAATCATAGACAAACCTCATCCGCTCAGATTCAACTTACACAATCGTGTTGCTCAATTCAAGTAAAGGGGGAAGAGAAACAGATCCAGTTCATGGAGAGCACGGGTCCTCTGTATTCAACAACAGAATATCCTCAATTCATGGGTTGAATTGAAATGGAAAGTTAGCCTACCATGGTTGTGGCACAAACAGAAAATGAAAAAAAAAAGAAAAAGAAGAACAAGATGAATAGAAGAGAGAAAAGAAGAGAGGCGTTTTTGATCTGAAAATTTTTCCCAAAAATGTCCAAAGCTACTTCTGTTTCATGTTGACTCTAATCTGCTATTTAAACCTAAAACTAAATCGGGTCAGGGGCTCCAAAACTGGCCCAAATTAAAACATAAACTAATGACTTTGGTCTCATGTAATTTGGACTTCTAATTACAAAGTTAAAGCTCAATTAAATAAACATAACTCTAGAATTTCGTGATTGACTTTGGCTCCAATTTTGGCTACCTTCTTGTCCAAATTTAGCCGTCAAGCCTCTAATACCATTTGTATCTCTTTGAGTTATCTGCAAAACGAAATAAGAATCAGTTAATCAGATACTTAGAACAAAAGTTATGATCAAAATACTGGAACAATGTAAATCTGAAAAAATTAACACGAAAATGAATTAAATCCAATTAAAACCCCAAAGTCCAATTTAGACCAAAAACCATTAATTACACACTAAACAACCCTAAAATCATTAATCAAATGTAACAATTAAGTGTGATAAAATTCAATTATCAGTATGACATGGAAAATGTATTTCAATGGAGCAGTTAATCTTCATGGCTGCAGAGTTGGAGCAGTGATAATATCCCCAAATGGGATCCAATTCCCAGTGGCTGTTAAGTTAGCTTTTGATTGCACCAACATTGTGTCAGAATATAAGGCTTGTATAAGTGGTTTGAAGGCTGCAATATCCCTGGGTGTGAAATGTTTGGAAGTTTACGGAGATTCAGCACTCATTATCTATCAAGTGAATGGTGAATGGCAAGTTAAAGAGCATAGGTTGGCAAAATACCACCAATATCTAATTGATTTAATAAATGAGTTTGAAGAAGTCATTTTTCACTATCTGCCTCGTTACAAGAACCAGTTTGATGATGCTTTAGCTACTTTAGCTATCATGCTTAATCTCGATCAAGGGTCAGAAGTACAACCTCTACAGGTCTTGATAAGAAGTCACCCGACATACTATTTGAATGTTGAAGAAGAACATGATGCTCAGCTGTGGTTTCATGATATCAAGCAATTCATCAAAGTAAAAGAATACCTATATGGGGCAGATACATGTGACCGAAAAACCATTCGTCGTTTATGGATGTCATTTTTCCTCAACAGTGAGGTGTTTTAGAAAAGAAACTATGATCTTGTTTTGCTACGATATGTTGATGCAAATGAGGCCAACACTATAATGGCAGAAATGCATGAAGGAGTTTGCGATACTCATGCAAATGGACATACCCTGCTTCACCAAATTCTGAGGCACGGGTACTACTGGTTCACCATGGGAAGGGCTTGCATAGAGTATGTCAGAAAATGCCATAAATGTCAAATTTATGTTGATTGTATCAATATGGCTCCTTCCCCACTGCATAATCTAGTTTCACCATGGCCATTTACAATGTTGGGAATTGGTGTTATTGGCCCAATCAATCCTAAAGCTTCAAACGGACATCGATTCATTTTGGTGGCTATTGACTATTTCACCAAATGGGTGAAAGCTGCTTCCTATGCTATCGTGACTCAAAGAGTGGTCCTAAAATTCCTGAAGAATAATATTATCTATAGGTATGGAATACTGGAAAGGATCGTCACTATAATGCGGCCAACCTGAACAGCACTAACATTAAGAAGTTTTGTGAATGATTTAAAACCAAACATCATAATTTAGTGCCTTATCGACCAAAGATGAATGGACTAGTGGAGCCAGCCAACAAAAATATCAAAAATGTCTTAATTTGGATGGGAAATATCATGTTGAGGCTGCTCTAGTCTGAATTGACGTTACTCCATCATGCATTTACCTATAAGTAGCTGCAACTAAGGACTAATTAAGGAGCAATTCCTGTCTATAGGTAGTTGTAGATCATTGACGTGAACTGTCGAACTCACTCAAATAACAGGCTTATAAAGAAATTTTGTAATATAGGACAACCTGGATCGTCTCCCAAGAATTTTTGCATAGAACTAAATCACTCAATTAAAAACAAAATAATAAATAGGGGGGTTTAATTCGATTAAAATTAAAGCAAGAGAAATATTAATGCAAGAGATAAAATGAAATTAACAATTTAAAAGCAATCAACCAACCCAGAATTGAGGTTTCAAGGACATCCGTCACTGGACAAAGAATTACTGAATCTCGGGGTTGACCCTAAACAAATCGAAATCCCTGCATTCATATAGGAACCCTCTCTACTAGACAATCACATAGCATTTAATCAAACTCTTGGCGTGTTCACCCATGCCATCGCACAGTGTTCACTTCAACCTGTTTTGATTTTAAGTCCCTTGGGTTAATCAACCTAAATATTAAATCTAACATTTAATCCCTTCCCCTGGATGATCAAAATACAGAAATCATAAACAAAACCTCATGGACAAACCTCATCCGCTCGGATTCAATGCACACAATCGTGTTGCTCAATTCGAGTAAAGGGGGAAGAAAAATGGATTCAGTTCATGGAGAGCACGAGTCCTCTGGATTCAACAGCAAAATCCTCAAACTCATGGGTTGATTGAATGGAAAGTTAGCCTACCATGGCTGGGAAAAAAAAAGAAAACGAAAAGGAAAGAAAAAGAAGAACAAGATGAAGAGAAGAGAGAAAAGAGAAGAGGTGTAGATCTGAAATTTCTCAAATGTCAAAAGTTGCTGTTCATGTTACCCTAATATGCTATTTAAACCTAAAACTAAACAGGGTTAGGGCTCCAAAACTGGCCCAATTAAAAACATAACTAATGGCTTTGGTCCCATGTAATTTGGGACTCCTAATTACAAAGTTAAGCCCAATTAACTAAACATAGCTCCAGAATTTCGTGACTGACTTTGGCTCCAATTTTTGACTGCCTTCTTGTTCGAATTTGGCCTTCAAGCCTCTAATACCATTTGTAGCTCTTTGAGTTATCTGCAAAACAAAACAAGAATGAGGTTAATCGGATATCTATAACAAAAGTTATGATCAAAATTCTGGAACAGTATAAATCTGGAAAAATAGCACGAAAAATGAATTAAATCCAATTAAAAGCCCAAAGCCAATTTAGACCAAAAAATCATTAATTACACACTAAACAGCCCTAAAATCATTAATCAAATGCAACAATTAAGTGTGATAAAATTCAATTATCAATCATTCATTTCAACCAGCATATATTTGAATAATTCTACTTAGTCGCCCATGATAATAGATAGGAGTTAAAAATGTTGTCCGAAGTAAATAATTAAGTATTAACGACACAAATCACAATTATCCACCAGATACATCTGCAGTTTTTACTTTTTAGTTTTCTGTCTCATGAGAATCTGTTCAATTTAATTTCCTATATTGATACGATTACCATATGCAGTCACACTCACCAATCACTAACTATGTGCCATGATAAGTGTCAATTACTTTGTATTTCTCTTTTTTTTTTTTGTTTCTTGGCTTGAAGTAACTATCTTATTTCTTTGATTTTAAATTTTAATGCATAGGAATTAGAATATTATTTTATGGAGTCTTAGTCTAAGAATAAATCTGTGAATGTGGAAGATAAAGATGTTGAAACTCCTCCTATAAACTCTAGGGAGTTTAAAAAGAATGAGAATGCTAAAAGAGCAATGTCAAATGTGATGAAATTTTTCACAAAAATTGGTAAAGATAAAGATGGGTTGAAAGGGCAATGTGTAATCACTGCAATCAACATTATGCGGTTGGAAAAAATTCTAGGACCAAACTGAATTATGGGATCTCACATTTAATTCATCATATTTCAATTTTCAAAGGTGTTCATCATAACTTGTTTGCATGAGCTATTGTTTAGCATGATCTTCCTTTCAATTTTATCCAATATTTGGGGATTAGAGATTAGGTAAATTATACAAGTCCTGATGTAATGATGCAATCTAGGATTACTCTTGTGTCATATATGAAACAAATTTATATCAAAGAGAAGAATAAGCTTAAGCAAGTCATGGCTAATATTCCTAATAAAGTATGTTTAACATCTGATGTATAGACTGCAACCACCACCGAGGGTTACATTTGTTTAACTGCTCATTATGTTGATGAGAATTGACAATTGAGGAATAGAATTATCAACCTTTGTTGTATGATGTCTTCACACGTTGGAGTTAAATTGGAAGCAACTATATTTGATTGTCTGAAGTAATGGGAATAGATAAAAAAGTGTTGTATATTACTTTGGATAATGCTTTTGCTAATGATAACATGCAAGATATCTTAAAAAATCATCTTTGTTTACAAAACAACTTATTGTGTGAAGGTGAATTCTTTCATGTGCATTGTTCTACTCATATACTAAATATGATTGTTCAAGAGGGCTTAAAAGTGGCAAGTGGAGCATTATTTAAAATTAGACAAAGTGTGAAATATGTGAGATCATCATATAGGAGGATGATCAAGTTTCAAGAATGCGTCCAATAAGCTAGTATCGACTCTAGTATTAGTTTATAATTAGACGTGTCAACTGGGTGGAATTCATCTTATTTGATGCTTCAAAGTGCGATCCAATATTGAAAAGCATTTGACGCTCTCCAAGTAATTGATATGAATTACAAATGGTGTCCGACAAATGATGAATGGAGGCGAGGAGAGAAAATGTGTGAATTTTTAGAACCATTCTATGAGACTACAAACATGATCTTCAGTTTATCTTACCAGACCTCAAACTTATATTTTATGCAACTTTGGAAGATAAAGTGCACATTGAATGAAAATTTGTTGAATGATGATAGTGTAATAAGGGATATGTCTATGAGGATGAAAGTAAAATTTGATAAATATTGGAAGGAGTATAGCATGATCCTTAATTTTGGAGTTATCCTTGACCCACGCTTGAAACTTGAATATTTACAATTTTGTTACGCACGAAAAACTTGACCCTCTTACTTGGGATGATAAAGCTGAAAATGTAAAGGACAAGTTGGAGAAGCTTTATGGAGAATATGTGAGCAACTTCAATGCACCAAGTGCATTTTATTCTCGTTTATCTAATGAATCCAACATATGACAAGTAAAAGTGGAAAATGAAGCAAACACAGACAAAAGAAGTTGAAATTAATAATCAAAGTAAGTCTTTTGTGCTAGTTATTTGTTTCTTACTTTCATTCTTGTTTTATTTATTTGGTTAATATATTATTATTATTATACACTACAAGAGTTCAAAAGGTTTAAAAATGTAATTAGATTTCTATTTGGATGAAACTAGTATTGATTATGATAATAATGTAAACACCATATTGAGATGACTCAAATATTAATCACATGTTAAAAATCATTAATTTAAATTTTTTAATTAACTAGGGACGTTGTTATCATGACAACTCTTCCCTCCTGAAAATATTTTAGGATCGTTAAAGGTCATTGTTATCGTGACGACTCTTGACTTAAAAATGATATAGATTGTTAATTAATTATTAATTACTTATTAAAAATTATTAATTTAAAATTATTAATCAATTAGGGATGTTGTGGTCGTGACGATTCTTCCATCCCGAAACAATTAAAATCCCTGATGAACAAAGTAGACGTGATGTCACTTTGATTCTTGGGTGATATAAATATAAATCTTCTTTTAAAATAACCAAGCAATAATCTCTTCTTAATTAATCAAATATTCTTATCATTTTTCTCTATTAATCATCATCAAAGCATTTTTAATTTAATCAATACACAAATTATTTTTTAATTTAATCAATCTGTAATTTTAATTAAAATCCTACAACACACAATCATTTTCTACAAGAACTATGTGGCTTTGATTTTTCATTGCACGTTAGGATATGTAGGCACACAGGCAAACCAAAACTGTAAATATTTTTCTTTAATTCTCTATTTATTTTTATCATTCATTATTATTTGATTTTTATTTTAAGGAGTAAAATAAATATTTTCATAAGGTTATTTAGTTTGCATAATTAACAGTCTTAGGATAGATATATTAGAGGTGTAGTAAGATTAAGTTCTTATCCTTTTCTGTATATAATCAGACCCCTGAACCTGATCTTATTTTCAAAGACTAGTTTCTCTAATAAAAAGGGGTTTTTCAATTATTTCCCCATTTAAATAAAAATTGGCTAAATATTTTATAAGTTTAGTTGTCTCTCGTCGCAGTACTCTTCTGATACGTTGTGACACATTCCAATTACTAAAGTGGCGTTAAAATCAGCTTTTAGTATTGGTGGTCCTATTCTCACTAAATACAGAAGTTCGACTCTTCTTGAAAATGTTCAAATGTTGATTTGCACTAGAAATTGGTTGCATGGTTTTGATCCTAATGGTAATGCTTCTTATGTATATTCTTTTTTAAAACTATATGTAATTTGGTTTATTGTCTAATTATTTTTTAATTGGTTTCAAATTTTAGATGAAGATGAGAATATAACTCCTGGCCTTAACACATCAAGAGTGGAGTCCAATATGCTTCAAGGAGATCAAAGTGAGGATTAAAGAGGAATTACGTGGATTTTAGATCAAGTAGTTTATTGTTTTGGTGTTTGTTCATATGTTGTTGCATCTTTATATTTGTTCAGTAATATTCTTCAAGAGATTGGAACTTCATATAATTTGTTTATACAATTATTAACCCAATTTGGCTTGTTAATAAGAACCTTTAGTAGATTTTGTTGCTTAAATTTGATTTTGAGATTGTGATAGGAACTCAGAAATTTGAAACTGAATTTACTGATAAAATGAAAGCACACACTAGAAGTTGGGTTACAAACAAAAGATACTCTAATCAAAAAATTAAAGAAAGAAATATAGACAACTCCACTAGCTCTTCGAGGGGCTAGCTCCTCCCAAAACCCGGTACACTCCACAAAAATGTCCTTGTGGCCTCCAATGAGAATAATTCAATCTTTTTGAAGCATTCAGAGTACAATCACACCATTTTTCATATGCAATCAGCAGTCCGCCCATTCCCTTGCTCTGTCACCTCTCCATTCCAACCATTCCTCTACAAGTACCATTCACTGTGCAGTAGGTGCAAATTGTGCAGTAGGTGCAGCAAGTGCATTTCTGCCCATCCCTCTGCTGTCACCTCTCCATTTCCCTTTTCCCCATACACCTTAACCATGGGACTATGTCTATCAACAATTCCCCCTCAAAAGTCTCACCTTGTCCTCAAGGTGAAGCTATCAGACATGTTCTGTAACAGCCAAAAAATAAATTGCCTCCACCAGGGTCCTGTTGCTTAAACCACAATGGAACCTCTTTTGCATTGCTAACAGCAGCCCCTTCAACAATACAATAGCAGTTCCAGGAACTTTCATGATTGGGAAGATATTCCCATTGAATTAGCACCGTTGCTACAACATAGGTATCTCTGGATGCAGTAAACTGCGCAGAACCTTCAAATATCTGATGGAGGGCACTTTCCTTTGATGCCTTGGCCAAGGTTATCTTGTCCCTTTCCTGCTCTAGTGCTTGAATTTATGGACTCTCCAAATGAATTATAATATGCTTTATTCCTTGTTTAAGCCAACTGCAAACAAAACTAATTTTAATAGCAGTCTCCATTTTATCCTGAATCAAAACCCATACCTTAATTCCTGCTTGGGTAAGATTGTCAACGCAGTCAGGAACCCTATTTTGGGGTTTGTCCTCCACAATAGTGGCACTAGGATTAAGAGTGGAGTCTGAAAGCTCTTTGCTGATATTTTCAGCATAAAATTCTGATACCATTAGGACATTTTTGTTGGTGCTTCTTCTAAGGAAGTCAGTATATATACCAATAAGGTGAATGGTTGTCCAATACTCTTGTAGTTCCATCCAACCCTACCATTTCAGCCCCAACACAGTCTTGGATTTTCCTGGGTCAAATATTCTCTTTTCTGTGGCATTTCTGGCCATGAAGTAGAGTGTCATTGCTTTTGTAGTTGCACTCTAAAAAATCCCATTGTATCCCATGACAAGGATAGCACTTCGTACTTGTGCAAGGGCTTGTTCAAGGGCTGCCTCCCATTTAAATAAGACATCTGATGTTTCAGCCTTAGGGGTGAATGCTTTCCCATCACATCCATCTGAAAACAAAACTGTGCAGATAGCTTTAGGCATGAACGACTCATGGATTAGGAAGATAATTCTCCTGGACTAAGCAAAACACACATAAAGAATAATTTTGTCCTTCTCCTGGACCAATAATTGCCATGCTCTCCAATTTTCCAGATTCCAACAGATCTACCCAACTCACCAAGTCCAGCCCTACTAGAACACTGGTTCCTCTTCGAATTTGATACCCATTCAATCTAAATGCTGACCAAATATCTGTAATATTCCCTCTGAGGTTTGGTTTTCTACTGTCAACCAGCCCTTTGTAAGGCTTACTTTGCCTAGGATTGGCTGCACCGTTGTGTTCACATGATAAACTCCCAAAACTGCCATCCATATGCACAGAGACATCTGATCGTACTTGCAAGCCATAATATTCAAAGGCCTTTCCCCTGTTTCCCTCGTGCTTGACCATGATTATTTGAGAAGTCAACTTGTGAGATTGAAGAATTCCATATAAGCTGTTAGGTTCATTGATTGTAGTGACTGTTGAGACAAGTATTTTGATATGATCTACCAATGTTTCATTGTGGGATAAATTTGGGTTTCCAACTGTGAAACTTTGAAAGTGCCCTTTGCACCACAATTCCGCATGCATTACTACAGTAAAATATGGATCCACAACTAACTAATGACTTGGCAACAAGAAGATAATCAATGGAAAGAAGATACACCTAGGGGACTTCAACTAGGTACTTCATGAATGTTTCATGGACACCAATTGCAAACTGTCTTCTCCTGTTCCTTTGTTGTCCCCAAAACAGAGCATCACGATCATATATATTGCTACCAAAATTTACCAATGTGTTATCCTTTGCATGCTTATTCCTCTTCGAATGTACCCATTGTTGTCCAATGAAAGTTCCTCGAAAATCTTGAGACAAATATGCCACAACCTTCGGCTCAAGAAGAGCTCTCAACGCTAGCTCCTTTGGGGCAGTTTCAGACAGAAGTATCACTGCAGTGACTTTTGAAGGTTGGGTCACTCTTAGATGATTTTCTCTTTTTTGGACTGAGCCCAAACTTCTTTTCCCCAAAATTCCATTTGGAGGCCTGTTTCTCTTCATGTACTTTTTTGTCACTCTCTCCATGAATAACTAGCACCAGGGGAACTTTAAAAATTGCTGGACATGTTTTTGAATTGGGTTTGGGCCTAAGGTTAGCTATTGAAGGCTTATTAGTTGGGGCCATTATAGAGTTGGCTCTAAAAAACCCCATTACTCCTCCTTCCGCAAAAGGGCCCAGATCATAACTAATAGGCTTGTCAACTCTCCTTAAGTCTGTTGAGCCCATTTTTCCATTTTTAAATGCCCATTTTTCCTCTGGTTTCATTCCTCTAATCAGATCCTCTATGGCCTATTTTTCTTCCTTAGTCAGTTGGGCTTGGCCCGTTAGGGTAAGACTGAAATGCAATAGATGTATTTCCTTTTATGCCCCTCTTTCCTTCTCCATCCTCAAAGCCTCTAAGCCGAGGCACTTCAACGGCACAACATTTTAGCCCGAAGTCCAGCGGCTTCATCGGCGGTAAGTGACTGGCCAAACTCTCTGCTGGCTATCTCTCCCTGAGGCTCCCACGCACAAACCCTGCATTGTCACATTCCTCCCATCCCGACGTCGTAATTTGGCCTCAGATCAACCAGTGGTACTTGTCCGGTGGTGCCGGTGGTGGTAGTGGCTTGGTAGCGTCACCTTGCTCCTTTCGTTTCAGCTTCGTAGTCTGGCATTTGTGTTGTGGGCCGCCGTTAGTTTTTGCACAATGGTTCTTGTCCGGTGGTGGAGGGGGATTGGCCGATTCGGTGGAGACACCCTCTTCTTTGGGCAACACAACCCACTTCTCCTAAGTGTCCTCCGCCTTCCCTTTCCCTCCATCGTCCAAGCGTAGCCACGGTTACGGTGCCTTGCACCTCACCTTCGTGCTGTCCAGTGGCTAGCTACTCTTCTCCGTCTCTTCCTTATTCATCTTCTCAACTTCATCTCCTATGTCTATTTCATCTCTTGCATCCACCATTGACTGCATCAGAGAGGGGTTTTGTATTTTGTCAACCAAGTAGTGTAGACCCTTTTTTTCCTCTACAATCTCTTCCTCAGCCATTGCCTCCTCTGTTTTCTCTTCATACTTTTCTGGTTCCTCATCTTTCAATCCCATATTATCTGGTTCTCCCTTTGTTTCTGTCTGAGTCTTGTTCATAACCATTTGTTTCTTATTCCTTATCCTGGACCTAGATCGGTTGGTCCAGATCATCTTCTGGCTGAAACCTCTTTATCAAGGTCTTAATGAAGGCTATCCAAGTGTCATTTGAGTTGTGCCACTCCCACCACAAGTACCAGATGAAAGCTCTACCTTCCAAAGCCTCCACGGCCTTCTGCAACTTCCCTTCCTCTGTCCCCTCTGCGCAGAAGTGTGCTCTATGCTGATGAGCCATCTGCATCGTCTCCTGCAAATACTGGAATTCCCTTCCTTTGATTGATGCTCACGGTTAGTCTATGTAACACAGCTCCTAGATCGGAGCTCTAATACCAAATGATAGGAACTTAGAAATTTGAAACTGAATTTACTGATAAAATGAAAGTACACACTAGAAGTTGGGTTACAAACAAAAGATACTCTAATTAGAAATTTAAAGAAAGAAATACAGAGAACTCCACTAGCTCCTCAAGGGGCTAGCTCCTCCCAAAACTCGGTACACTCCACAAAAATGTCCTTGTGGCCTCCAATGAGAACAATTTGATCTTTTTGAAGCATCCAGAGTACAATCACACCATTCTCATATGCAATCAGCAGTCCATCCATCCCCCTACTCTGTCACCTCTCCATTCCACCCATTCTGCTGCAGGTACCATTCACTGTGCAGTAGGTGCAGATTGTGCAGTAGGTGTAGCAGGTACATTTCTGCCCATCCCCCTGCTGTCACCTCTCCATTCCTTTTTCATGTACACCCTAGCCATGGGATTGTGTCTATCAGATTGTTATTCCGTTCTTCCCCTTGTCATTTCTATTTTATTTATGCATTCTGTGGAGATGGAGCTGCTGACATAAGTGCTTTAGGACCATTTGGCATTTTGGTTGTTGCAGATGACCAACTTTCTAAACTTAAACCAATTTATTTGTCTTTCTAGTACAAGCCATGACAGCTCAACCACTTTCTTTAGTGTTGACGATACAAGGCACCAATTTTCATTGGCTGATTGCTAATTCATAGATTTGAAGGAGTGTTTGATAAATAATTTTTGCACAAGCACAACCAGTCAATGTTCCAATCAGCTTTAAGCAGAGGACAATGCTTGTCGATGAGATATGGCATGCTACTGGTGATAATGTCTCTGACATTGATTGGTATGCCAAGCGCAGAGTCCTTGGAGAATATACTCAACAATTGAGATTTATATGCTGACAAATAACTCTCCTGGTTTGTATTATTGCTATCCCTTTTGAGGACATAGATTTTTCGGGTTGATTCGCTTTCCATTCATATCCTCTGATGTTTTAGTGCCTTTCTGTTTATGATTATTGCATATTTATTTATGGATCACCTCCTGGTTCAATGATTGCAGTGACAATTTAATAATTTATTCTACAGTACTTGTTTTTCAGTTTAGTTTGATAAGGTTTCTCCTTATGAACGCTCAAAAAATTTTAATTAGATTAAATTTTATGTTCTCTCTAAAGATTTTCATTTTCTTGAATTGAGACTCTCATATTTGCTTTATGCATGGATGTAAATGTGAGGAATCAATTCAAAAAATGATTGTTGCAATAAACAATGGAATTTTATTCTTGTATGCCCCACCCCATGGATACTCCAAGAAGTGTAGACCATTTTGGCTCAAGATCGTGCAGTTAATGGCTTAATGCCAAAAAGTTGTGCGGATTTCTCTTGATACTTCTGTGGCTTCTTTTCTGACAAATTTTCATTATACATTGCTTTCTTGGATGCTTGAGTAAAAGATGCTTTTGATCTAAAGAAAATGATTCAGTAGGTAATCCTCCTTTTGTTGCTTTAATTGGTCCCCCTCAAGTTTTTAAATTTCAATTATGTGGGCTGAAGGCAAATTGCATTCCTTTCTAGTTAGCACCACAAAAGTATCTGTTCCATAGTTTGAGAATGATAGAGATTATATATTCAATTTTATTTAATTATTTAATTATTATAATATAACTGTTATTAAAAAAAATTAGTTACTAATAGATTGTCCCATTGATTAACTCTAATTTTAATTTATATAAGATGTGGGCTTTTTGGTCTTAATTCATAAAACTCTTAAACATATATTTATAATTTAATTTTGGCCCATTTAAGATGTAGGTGTTTTGGCCCATTTAAGATGTGAGTGTTTTGGCCTTATCCCACAAAAGTCCTTAGGGTAGATTGCCCCATATTAACAGTTCTACTTTTCGTGAAAATTGGATAGTAATTTTCTTCCTGCTTTTACCATGTAAACTTTAGAAGTAATTGAGTTTGATATGGTCATTTTTTTTACCACTTCGGCTTGTGGTTGGTATTATTGGCACAAGAAGCATACCAATAACTTCACCCACCTTGTCAATGCATATGTGAGACTAATAGCATTTCATCCAATCACACTGCATTCTATAATATCATTGGTTATTTCTAAACTTGCTTAACCCATGATGACATTATTTTTCAGGGCAATGTACTACAGCTACACAGTCTTTTCACAAGTCTGTTGAGCCTATTAAAAGTGACGTTGAAAACCCCAAGATATATGTTTATACGGCAACTTCCATAGGGAAGTTAATAAAGGACAAAGGAGTTAAAAACCTTGTGATCATGAGGAAATTAACTTGACACTATCTTCAAAGAAACTTGACATCAGTACAACTCCTTCAAAATTCATGAACGTAAGAAACCCCAAGAAGACAGAGATGGGTAAAGCATAGTTCTGAAAATCGGATCGGACCTGCCGGTTCAACAGGTCAGACCGAAAACCGGTCCCCTCACCGGTTCGGGCGACCTTCCAGAACTGGTAGAGTCAAAAACTGGTCAAAAATAGGTGAACTGGTTCCAAACCGGCTAAACTGATCAACTCGGCACCGGTCCGTACGGCTGACGGTCGCGTCCGACGCCTGAACGGTGAATTTTTGGTATTTGGAGAACATGGCCAAATTGACGAGGGAGGAGAGGAGGGAGTTGACGATGTTCTCGTATGCAGTGAGCTTCTTGATCTTGCCAAACTCAACGTGCGCAGTGACCCAATTTTTCACCCCAGTTTTTCAATTAGAGCCAACAGGACCCCGCCAAACGCAGCCAATCGAGCAAAAGCGCCAAGACCTTAGCGCATGGAGAGGAAGCCGCCGGTGGTAGCTCCGGCGATGATGGAGTTCCAGGGGTCCTCCTTCTGGTGGGCATAGACCATGGTGCAGTCGAAAGCGGAGAACAATTCGCCCCAGACGGCAAAGCTGCCACCGATAAACTCAACGTGCGTGTGATCCACACCAGTGAGCTCCTTGGTCTTCACCGATTCACCCAAGTGAGCTTCTTCACGGCTTCACCCTAGTTTTTTCTTCTCTCTGAGTATCTCAATTCTCAAGGCAAGCAATGCGATTGATTGTGATGGGTCGAGAATCAGATTGCAGGCACAGTAGAAAATGGAAGACTACAGCCGCAGATGTATGATTTCAACTTTTCTCTTCACGGCGTGGCATACAATGTGGCAGTTTTCTCTTCCAATTTTGACTTTACAGGAGAAGTCGTGAAGTTCACGCCAACCAATGTTCAACATAAATGCTATTTACTAAATAGCCCTCTTATATATATATATATATATGTATATAAATAATTTTATATATATATATAATATTTATATTTATATATAAATATAAAATATATATTTAATTATATTCCGGTTCGACCATTGAATCTTAAATCAATACCTCGACCGGTTCAGTGACCGGTTCAGTTTTTAGAACCTTGGGGTAAAGTTATTTGTAAGTCCCTTGTGCCAATAACACCAACCATAAGCCAAAATGATAAAAAACAAAAAAATGCTAGACTCACTTCAAATTCAATTACCTCTAATATTTACGTGGTAAAGGTAGGAAGAATTTTATTTTTTTTCCAAATGCCATGAAGAGAATAATGTTGATGGATCAACTTTTGAGGCAGATTTCAAAACTCTATAAATGAAGCAATCCATGGGTAGAAGTGATTATGGTATAAAGGAAGACAACGAAAACGAATCTAACGATACAGTCATATTTAGGCCGAAATTCATTCATCTACTCAAAACACATGAAGAACAAGTGTTTATACATGTATTTGAAGCCAATTTAGACCACGAGTAGGTCATTATTAACCTCCTCATTCTCATTTTAAACAATCCTTTTAAATTCAGCATTGTAAACATTTTACCACCTTATTATTTATAGCGACTACCTTCTTAAATGTGAATGTAGATTTTCTTAGAGGAACACGTTCAAACGTTAGTCTCTAGGCCAGTGTATATCAGGAGATGTAAATTTTGCTTACTTCACATTCAATGTCATTATTACATTATATTGTACTACATCAACTAACAAAGATATTAATATGAAGCAGTTTATTACTTATTTCTTATGTACATATTTTAACTTTATTCACCAATAATGAAACGCATAAGGAGAGGTGTTGATCATCTACTCCAAATATTTGATACTTGCCATCACATTTTTTGATAAACAATATGAACTCATCTATGTGATAAATTTATAGAAAGTAAAAACATGTATTCGATACAAGTAATAAAGTGTAACTTTTTTTTTAACCATTTCAAAACGGATCTAGCATCTGGTGTTAACCCTTGACTTTATCACTAAGGTTTGAATATAAATATGAATTCATTTCAACTTTTAATATTTTCACAAAATTGTTTGAAAACCTAAACTCCTTGCACACTCTAAACAGCATTCCTAGACGTTTTCATATGATGCAACACAATGCATGACCAATGCTTTTTTTCTATATTTCACGTTCTATATGTCAATGAGTTTATATATAAACCTACTAAAGCTATCATTTCCAGGCTAATTTCATGGAGAAACTTGTGGCACATCGAAGATTCTATATGTTGATGTTGTATTAAATCTCAATTTTCAATATTGCTAATTTCGTAAGTTGCACAAAATATTTGTAACCATGATTACAGAATATGGGTTACTAGCTAGATGCTAATGATCCAGTTATTTGATGACCCTAATATTAGAGTAAAAAAGATAATTTTTTTATCAATTTCATTTAGTCATAATATATTAGAGTGTTTTAGGAAACTATCCTATAGAGCACTTAAGTGACAGGAGAATTGAGATACAACAAACAAAGCGTTTGCTTATGATAAAATACTAAAGGAAATACATAAAGCAGAAAGAGTATGTGCAAGCGATGGACGAGGGCCCACATCCTCTAGGATGCCCTTGGGAGTCCTAGGAAACTACCACCTCCTATGGCTTAAAAGGCTTCTCAATTGAGAACGTCCCATCAAAGGCCTCTTATGCGCCTTGGTAAAGCATAGAGCGTTCTAAGGTTTCTTCTCTAGAAAGCTTACGAGTGGGCCCACCTTATCACCTAAAGGCTATCATTGCACTGTCCACATCATTATTTTTTAAACTGTCACTTACCAACCCACCTGAAGCGGCACCTTCCTGTCATGCTCAGTCTTTACCCAAAAACCATGAGAATACATTAACTATTATGACAAACTAGTTGCCCACTTGCATCTCCAGAGGAAAACAGGCCATGGCTTAGTATAAATACCCATGTTCAGGAAACTAGAGAGATATATCAAAAAAGAAGAAAGGAGAGGGAGTGTAGAGAGACCCTTAAAACACCTCTGGTAAACACCTTGAAACCTCTAATTAAGCTGTCTGCTTACCCAAACTACCAGAT
>NSJW01000132.1:0-10000 GCA_019955255.1 Castanospermum australe | reverse complement strand
GACCCTTTGTGATCGAACAAAACATAAAGATATATCGTAGTAAAGGTTTACTGAGCTTTAAAAGAAAATAGGCTCCTTATTCTCATATGACCTAAGTGAGGGTGGAGGACTCGCTAGCAGGATGCAAGGATCCGATCCCCACTGGAACTCGACCTATCCCAATATCCTTCGCTACACACTCTCACCCTGCTTCATGGCCACAGTGATAACTGCCCCCTCCCTGCTGATTCAGTTTGTGTTCAATGGCCGTCGTTCTCTGATCCATTCTTTAGGTGAGAGGAAACCTTCTCTTTAAAAATGAATGGAAGGTCAAAAATAGGAACTGCCTGTAGATAAGTACAGAGACATTCTATTTGGACGTGATGTAAGAATAGATTATCACATCATATACTATATTAAGTCACTTGAGACTGACTTACTCCCCAAAAGCATGCTATGCTCAAAAGGAGGTCGGTCCGAATGAAAGTCGGGGAAAGGCTTGTAGTCTTTGTTTGGCTGCCGGCTGGCAACGAAGTTCGTCGAGGAGGATGGTCGGAGACCGTCATCCCAATATGGAGGACTTTTGGGGCGCCTATAAAACTCTTCACTGACACGACTAAGGCATTCTTTCCGTCATTGGGAAACTACTTCTGCCCCTTTCGAGCAATGGGATTAGCAGGACTTGGACTATTTCTTCTTCCTGCCTCTAGCCGGGTTGGGCTTTCAGTCGTTCAGCGGCCCCCTCTTGAGACAAACTGCGGCGGCAACCTTCGTAAGCTAGACCTTCAGTTCCCTACGTCTGAAGCAAGTGGAAATCTGTCTTTCTTTCGACCTTTCGACAAGGGCGGCTTGCTTCTCCCCCTAATCCATGATAGATCGAAGGGGAGCACTAATCTAATGAGTGTCCCCGCTCTTATCGCTGCGCTCTAGTTGCTTGTAGCTCCTGGCTGGCCTATGAGGAACTCGCCAATGACTTTGATTTCAACCCTTGCCCGGGCTTCAAGGATGTACTTCCTTGGTCTCGCCGTTACCAGTAGCAGGAGATTACCTAACTACAGGACCCGAGTCATCCATCTTCTTCCCAGTGGCTAGGCACCTGCCCAGGAATGCCTTGTGCGTTCCCCATCCATTAGCAGTTAACTGGGAAATCTAAGCCTGGAACCGCAAGTCAAGTCCTTCAGTAAGTCCATCTATTTCCTACTATCGATCTCACTCCAGCCGAGCCCAATCCGAAAAAAGAACTTTCATCTGGTGCTGGCTAATCATCTAAATCTCTTGGGTCCGTGACAAGCACCGGTTTGGTACTGAATAAGCGACTTCCCATCCCCTGCTTCTAAGCGTCTACCGGACGGGGATGACTATGCTCCAAAGTCTTCATCAATCTCGGTAACGAGAGAGACTCTTTCTTGTTGACCGTGAAACCCCAAAAGGCGAAGTAGATCCATTCAAGGAGATCCTCTATCAATCTGTTTCCCGAAAAAGTAGAGACCTATGGAAGTAAAGAAGTATTCCCAAGCTAAGCTTGAGAAGAGAGAAATTGAATTGACAGGCTTTCTACCAATGACCGGAGACCAGAAAGGGGAATAGAGAGAGAAGTCTTGAGCGGTCAGACCAATTACGATCGATTCGCTAAACATTCAAGATTCGAGATGAGCTGCTAAAAGAAGGAAGGGCGATAAGAGAGGTGGAAGGAAAACAGCCTAGAATGCATTACCAGCCATAACAGAGTGCTAGAGGGCCGGAGAGAGATTGATTCATGAAATGAATAGGGATGAGAGCAAAGGCATGAAGAAGCCTAGCCTTTAGTTCACTTGCAAGAGAGAGGGCCCAGAGAGAGTGAGAGTGCCCTTCTACAACGTCCTTACTTTCTTCGATGAGAGATGAATCTCCAACTCTTCCCAAATCATCGAGCGAGGCGCAGAAGCATATCGGTTTGAACGGGCACCCTCTCTTCAACCTTTTCGCACCCAGCATCTTAGCTATGTTTCGAATGTCTGGTCATTGATAATCTTTCTCATAGATTAGTTTGATGCCGACTAGATCTGATCACAACTAATGGGTAGTACTATACTATAGGGGTCTGACTCTCAGCAGTGAATGACAAAGGAATGTGGAATGTCAAGCTGTGAAACTGAAATCATCAATCTTTTGCTATTCCGTGTAGCGGAGACTTTTTAGTAGAAAGACCAAGCTGTGAGACTTCGTTCAGTGAGAATCCCAGTGTGAAAGACTTGGCAAGATTGGCTTCATAGTGGTACCACAAATGCCTTGGATGAACAAGTCGAAACTTCTCTTTTTGGCTATACCTCCTGTAAATCAAAACACAAGTTTAGGGCACGGGACACGACATGGAGATTCAATCATCTTTCTCTCTTTAATGTTCGGGCAGGTGGAGTGATGGCTAAGCGAGTCAGTCAACGAGCGGGATATATGAAGTGAACCAGAGAGGGCCCCCAACAAGATCTATTTCGAGAAAAAGTGGGGGATTCATTAGCTAGAGCAAAGGGATCTTTCGTGAACTCGAGGAAGAATGAGTACTAGTCCTGGTTTTTAAAATACTAGTTCCTGTCCTGTCTGTGTCTGAGGGAGCAGCAAAGCCCCCGGAGCGGTAAGAATGGAGTCTCGTCTCGCTTAGTACAGGGGATAAGGATGGTGGAGTCTCGTTCATAAAGATAAAGATGCTGACTTCATTCTACAACTCATGAAAAGCTATAAGTTTCATCCTTAATGATTCGATTACCACCTGCCTTTGGATCCGAAGAGCATGGACATACCCTTGGTAGACGAACTCCATTGGTTGTTTTGACCTATTCATATATACCTGATTATAGATCCTGAATGTTAATGTCCTGGGGCTCGATGCAATAAACTGTCATGGCTCTGTAACTAGTTATGGAAGGGATCCGATTGAATAATCCGCGGCTGGATTCGTTGCGTCGGCTGCTGTTGAGGAAGCATCCAATTGCAATTCCATAGGCATATCCCTTATATATATATTATTAGGAACTTTTTGCCCGAATAAGGCGAAGGGATTGACAGCGTGAAGGAAAGCACTTATACTCTCTCTGAGCCCTCCATACAGTGGCACATCACCAGCCTTGCTCAGCGCAAATAGCTCTCTTTCTCACATTCTACTACCCGGCTCTGAGGTCTTACTATTCGACTGGATTCTCTTCAAAGAGCAATAGGGGTTGCCACTGTCTTCTGGGAGCGTGATGGTTATTTTCTACGAAAAAAATAGCTACGCAAAGTCACAGGCAATGCTCTGGATGGGAATTTCCGATTCCATACCCAGAAGAACAACCTTAGATCCCTTCCACTTTAATTTAACTTCCACTTCTGGAGCTGACCCAAGGAAAGGAATCACTACCTCGAGCCAACTCTCGTCTCGCGAGGTTCGTGTGTCGAGCAAGTTTTGAAAGAGGATTCCTGGTTGTCTTAGTGTGAAGTGAGAGCCCGAATATACTCTGATCGCTCACCAACTAAAGGGCCCCTCTCTCTCTTTGCTCAGCTTTCAATAGGAGGGGAGGACTTTCTCTCCTTTACCGATGCTCTTATTGTCACGTGGGCACACTGGTTAAATGAGATCACCAAGGGGCCTTCGCTCGAGGTCCGGAACGGAGGTGCGCTCCTATACGCCCTCTGTGCAGTGACCGGAGGGGAAGACTAGAGCAGACGAAAGCATCCGATCGACCACTCATCCAGCCGGAAAAAGAGACTTGCTATTTCCCCACCTAGGATCCCCAATAAAATAGCTTTAATAAAGTGAAAGATCAGATTGTTACAGAAGACCAGATCGAGGGAAGAAATCTACTCTACCGGACAATCAAAGGCTTAAACCCTGGTCGAAGCGAAGCGCATGCGATGAGGGAAGAGAGAGACCACCAATGCAAGTGGATCGACTTAAGCATCGATTTCGAAGGCGACAACATGAAGCATGAAAATAGAGCCAGCCACTTTTTCTCGTTAATAATGTTACAAGCAACAACGATAAAATACGCTCTTGGATGCATGCCCCTATCTCCCACCCATCGTCCTGATCTTGGCTTTAAGTATCCAAGTAGCGCTAAAACGAAAAAGCGAACTATTGAAATTCTTGGGCTTAGCCCTCTTTTACACCAACTCAATAACAAGCGCCGAACAAGGATGAAAGAAATCAATCACATTACTAAAAAAAATTTAGCCATTCAACCATTCATATTACGTTACGGCAATCCTACACGCAACGGCTTTTCCGCCTACACTTCGTTCGACTTGCATGTGTTAAGCAAAGAGCTTCACGCACAATTGAACAAAAGAAGATCAAACTCCTCAATAGTCAGATAGGATCGTAAGCGTACGGGGACAATAGAAGAAAGATATCCTAAAGGTTGACCTGTCTCAAAGCGGATTGGACCGCGAAGAGACTTAACAAAAGGTACCTAAAATAAGGAGAGCGAAAAGACGTCATGAATATAACGTCCAAATCGCCGACCAAACATTGAGTTAGCAAGTGCACTCTGCAGGATAAGCGGCCCTCTATCAGTGGCCGACTTTAGATCGTAAGAGAACACTTGATCTGAACCTTTCAAACGATCTAATGGACGTACTTGATTATAAGTACCATCCATTGGAATCGTTGACAACAATTTCATAAAGAAATCGTGGAAAGGTTTCAAGAGCCTTTGGTTAACGTAGTTACAAATAGCGAATATCCGCCTCTTCCCTGCTCCCGCATCTGTGGAAGATGCCAGTCGACCAGGAGAACCATACCGGAAGGTGTCTTCGGTAGGCTGAGAAAACGCTTGGAACGAACAAACTTCATAGACTCCTCACAAGAAGTCTGTGAAAGTCAGTCGTTATTTGGATCGTAAGCATAACGAACCAAATGAGACCACAATGGATACCCTTGTCCATTTCAGTGACAGACAGATTCAATGAAACCGTTGCACTTGAATGTGCGTAAAGAAGAAACCAATGTATCTTCGTAACAAGGTTTCCTAAGATACCTTGACGCCTCCGATCCGGCGACCTGGACGGAATGGCTTTCCAAGTTGGGTTCCAGATAATGCCTTGACACAAAGAAAGGCAAATCTAGAACCAAGGGACAGTATCGTACGATTAGCCTTGCAGATTGAGCAAGAATCTCCCTAAGGAGATTAAGCTGAATCGGAGGCACATCAGAGATGGTTGTGATAGACTTCAGAATACTTCTATCAACTCGCTTAGCGAGTCGGATAGCTCTACATACTTAAAAAAAAGTATTATATATATTAGATATAGGTATCCGCTCTCTTTCACTCTCATCAACTTTCGATGATAAGAGGGAATAGTCGTAGGATATCCTGTTCTCGTAAGAGAAACAGGAACGGATAATAAACCAGATTTTTGAGGAACCCCAGCATAAGCTTGCTGGAGTGACACTGCACACTGCTTTAAATAAAGCGCAGTGAACAGTGGCCCGGATTTCCGGTTTAGGTGCATTACCCGCTTAGCCACAAGATACGCTCCAACACAGTATTCTTTGGTTAGTCCGTCGGCGATTACTAGTAGGATTCTTTTAAAGAGACCTACTAGTAGTCTCGGCTTGCTCTTTTGACCTACCTTGAGAAGGGAAATTCCTACGAGATGATTAATGAATGTAGGTCAGGTCTCTCTAATTCGCAGTAGGTGTGTATGCTTCCCTAAGGCGAGAGCATTTGCTTCTTCGACTGACTCAACCATGTCTTTCTTCATTGACTGCTTCATCAACAGAATCGCCGGAATCAACCGGCTCTACTGAAGCAACTACTCGCTCTGGATCTGCAACTTGAAGATATGAATATAGGCATAGGTAAAGGTATGGTCAAAGGCAATCGCAGTGGTTGTTTCACCCCAGACTAGATTCACTCATAGCAGATACAAAGGCAGGAGCAAACAGCTAAGTAAAAGCAGCAGAGAGTCGCTATACGGGGGCAGCAGAGCCCGTTGATTCAGAACCACCTATTTATCCATAAGGGCATCGAGCCCCAGGCATAAAGAAGTAGGTGAATCCACAAAACTGCTTGCAGAGGTGGAGGCACCAGCGATGAAAGCAGTGGGAGAGGCATTGAAAAAGGCAGCAGGAAAGCCTGGGACCCGCAGTAGAAAAACCAGCAAATCGAGTTGCAGAAAGAATAATTGGTGTTTCGACAAGTGCTTGCCTTCCTATACTATATATGTAGTTCTGATATTTTAATGTGTTTCTATAATTAATTGATCTATTAGTGCTTTCATGCTTTCTTTCTCTGTGCCACGGCGCGATATTGATGTGATGATCTCCGTCAACGATGATGTTGCTTAGCTTAAGGCGTCCCTACCGTACCGTACTGGTCTGGCACTCCCCGAGCGTCCCCTATCTATCGTCGTAAGCGTTACACACCGGAGGTTGGTTCCCTACCTTTTAGTAAAATAGAGTGGAAACATGAGTTGGCTTTTACAGTATCTATAGAAGAAGCTTTCCCTTATCTTATCCAATTTCTCCTGCTGTTGTGATAAGCCTATTTAGGGAGTGCCAAACTTTACCTATTGATGATCAACTCCCATGTCTTTCTTGGTTAAAAACTTGTTTGACTTTGAACATAAATAATAAGGATAAGGGTGGGACTTCCTTCCGTTTGAAATAACTTCCTTATGTCTTTTTTTAAAAAAGTGGGAGCCGAGTGCTTCGTTTGATGGAAGCACGAGGTGAGCTTCAATGCCTTTCTTCCGCAATTTCAAAGTTGCATTTTTCATGAGTTCATATCATATTTTTAGAATAGCCATTTTGAATTAAATAATACATGTTCCATCTCGAGTTGCATTGCTCGATGGAGGAGTCGTGAATTAGTTGTGGTATCCTTACTGTATGTAACCGGTACTTGATCATTGGGTAGTGCCCGACCTGAGTAAAGTTGTAGTGATCCTTCCTACCGAAAAGGTTGGAAAGTCTCTGAGGCTGAAAGCCGAGGATGGGAATATGGTTGACCCAGAATTGACATAATAAAGACGGCCCAACTTCATCACCAAAGGAAGGAAGAGCAGAGCGCTATCCTAGTCAAGAAGAGAAGTTCTCGAGATATCTATGGTGAACCGATGTTGCTTAGGGCGGGTGACCATCTTATGATTGAAGATAAGCACCGAAAGTCAGAGAAGTGAGGCGTTCGGAACCTATTCTAGTAGAGGAACCAACCCCCAGAAAACCTGACCAAAAGATAGCTACGTTCCCGTCACTGACGTTACTTCGGAGTATGTGGCTGATCCGCTGAGAAAAGACGGGAAGGCAAACAGAAAGTACCACTTTTTTTCTTAAGTTAAGATGAATCTATTGAAGAGTCAAGGTTTCCAATGAGCACGGATGAGGCGAAGCATCGATCCCTAACAAGCGAGGTAAGCGCCCGGATACAAAGGAATCTTAGTCTATGTCTTGGTCACCCAGAAAAAAAAGTATTCAGAGATAGTTGAATTGAGGGACCTCTACTTTACGTACCTCTGTAGTCTTAAGAGAAAGTAATACACTCAGTCTCACCGTTGGAGGATTTAGTGGAGGATCAAGGGCGTTAGCCCGAAGCCCATAGAGAGAGAGAGTCAAAAGCCTATAGCACTGCAGGAAGACCAAGGTCTCGATCGACAGATCTAGTGGTCAGTCACCGTCAATATTGGATTCTACGGCCAATGCTGCTAAATTCAAATAGCAATGAAACCATGTTCCTGGGGAAGCCCTAGCCTTGAAACAAGGGGCCTTACTAATATAGAAATTGAAATCAGATAAAGATGCCTAGTCTGCGCTGTTAGAATCCATTGGAGAAAGGCTTGTTCACTTCTTCATCTGTGAGATGATCGTATTATAAGTTTTAATAATGGGATTGGACCTTGCTTCGATCCCCTCTTTAAGAGACTCCAGAAACTCGTTGACCCATAGATGTAATAGCCGAAATGAAACTCTTTTCCTTTACGCCATAGGAACTAGTATAGAATTAGAAGAGAGGTCTTTCCTTTACTTTACGTCGTAAAGAGAAGCATGTGCCTTCCACCTATCCTTGCACGTATAGCAGGGCTTTAAAGAACGCATCGGGCAGCGAGCGGAAAAAGAAAGTCGATTGAATCTTGGTAATTGAGTGAAGAAGCTCTCAGCGAAGAACAACCCCTAAATCTCGGAAGTATTGAATCGGGATCCGATCTCTTTTGGTACACTCGAGTCATAAGGTGTGTACAGACAGACAGGCTTCCTTTCGAAAGGCTAGGCACCATTTGATCCAAAGCTCCTCATATTCAACTAAGCTAAGGAGATTCGGGGTGGGAACCCGCACTCTTTTGACTGAGAGGAGTAGGAGTCAGTCTCCGCTCTGCCCTTCAAGCCAATGAGATTGTCAGTCCCAGGTAAAGATTGGGATAGTCAGCAAACAAGCTAGCAAGTAGTTAGAACCAGCTAAACCAGTAAGGGGATAGGAAGCTAAGCGCTAGATTCTCAGTTTCAGTTCAATTCCCAGGGGAGGAAGAGGATAGTAACCTGCCTTGTTGTAGGAGAGATGAAAGCCATAACTCTGCCCTCAGCATTGAGCTTACGCGAACCAAGCCTCCCAGTCTTTCATCAGGCTACCCCCACCCCGTTAGTCATGACTCCGCAAAGGTACCAAGAAAGAGACAGAGCTTCAGTAGGAATACGGGTAACAGGAAAAAAGGTTTAAGTTAGTCAGACAAGCACGGTTAATCGCCCGTCTCCAAGGATGCATCGCGACGACCTTAAGTGGACCCCTACCAAACAAGCCCAGCCGATCCTTTTACCTCGACCGATGGTTCCGCAAGTTCCTCCAAGTCACCAAGGAAGAGGGGGCAAGAAGCCAAGGAAATTGGATGCCCTATCCACCCTCTCAGGCCACCGTCAAATCCTCCACCCAGAAGTTATGACCCCAATGCTCGTTGTGAGTTTCATATGGGTGGAATAGGACACTGGACCAACCGATGTTTCAATCTAAGGCATAGAATCCAGGATCTAATTGATGCAGGCCTACTCAGGTTCGAGAAGGACGAAAGCAAGGTTAATCAGAATGCATCTCCAGTAAAGAAAGGGAAATGTTGAAGGAAGCCCGCAGACCGATGTAGCCACTAAAGGGAGAGAAGGGTTGGACTCGTCACTGTTAACATCCTCTCCTGTAGCAAGCGATCCATTCCCAGAAGCTGGCGTCACCCAAGCCCAAGGGTGAAGGTTAGGAGTAGATCTTGAAACCCGAAATAATCTAAGGCCTCCCACAGCAGCTATTTGCCTAGACGATCTCAAAAGTTTCCCTTCTTTTTTAACACCGGTTACGTCCTTCTTGTCGCGGTTAGGAATTCAATAGCAGTTGATTAATTGGCAACCGAAGAAAAGAATAAGGAAGCTAAACATGGGTCTTTATTTGCTTTTTAGTGTGGGGAGTTCGTCAATTTCAGTCTGCATTGCCTCTGTTTCCTTTCCCCGAGCTTCTTGGGTAAAGAGAACTGATATCATCCGACCTTGAAGCATGGGCTAACTGAAGCGTTCCCCGGTGTTCTTCTCTTTCGTCTGCTAACCTTCTTACCTGACTTGTTAGCTTGCCTGGGCTTTCATCATGAGGAGTCGTAGGGCGCAGGAGGAAGAAAGCTACTTCGCACCTTGAGTCTGCTTTCTATATTCTAAAATCGATCTCCCTTGAGCTTGGACAGTTGGGCAAGCCGAACCCTGTACAGTAGAAGTTTAAGCTATTATTGATCCAGTTGCCACCTCTTCACCATGTTTGGATGACACCGGTTCTTTCGAAGCAGATTAGGGCATTGATGGATCGTCTCACTTGCCTGCGAACATAGCGAAAAACTATTCAAATTGAGCTGACGGTAAAGTCAGCTACGTGAAAAAAAGCCTATCTTCTATGGGGCAGCTATTTCCGTACCGGGAAGCAGTTAAGGTGTCAAAGTGCGGCACTAATCAATCTCGTCAGCAAAGCTAGTCTGGAGATTTTTTCTCACAAAAGGATCTGACCATATTGGTCAGAATAATACGTAGGCGGACGGGATTCCTCCTTTTTTCCTT
>NSJW01000131.1:16950-33902 GCA_019955255.1 Castanospermum australe | reverse complement strand
TCACCTTTAAGTTTGGATTATCTCTCCAGGTAGAATTATAAGTGTTTTGAACAATGGAATTATGTTGCTGCTGATTACGTGAGCTTTCCAGGAAAGACTCCTACTGCGTACTGATTGTCTGGGAGAGGGGCCCTCTTGCAGAGTTGGGCCAAGCGATCAGTGAGGTGGAGTGGATCAAGAACAGATGACCACATGTTGCTTACTTATTACTGATGGATGGGAACTGCACTGTTAGTGTCACGCAATTGCCTATAATGGTCCAATCGTTCTAGTCTATTTTCTAGTCTTGTGTTCTGCACTGGACACTACTGCTTGGGTTCTGGCACTATGATTATGGCTGGGGCGCTTGAATTGAAGAACACCCCACTGGCTGTAGCTCCAATGGCGAATGTGTTAGGAATTAGCTTGCCATGTTTGCTATCAATTCTTTGGCACAACAGGTGTCGTTATCAACTAAAACTCCACCCTGGCCTGCATCTCATCATTTTCTGTCCATGGGTAACAAGCCTTCATAGAAGTATACTATCAGCAACTGATAGATATCTGGTGGTGTGGACAGCTTGCACATAGCCTCTTGAACCTCTCCCAGTATTCATGCAAATTCTCTCCATTTGCTTGCCTTATGCCACATATCTCCTTTCTGATTGCAGTGGCTCTTGAGGCTGGGAAAAAACTTCTCCAGAAATAATCTCTTCATGTCGTTCCAGCTTCCAATGGATGAGGGTTGAAGGTAGTACAACTAGTCCTTAGCTCCTCCATCTAGAGAGAAAGGAAAAGCTTTCAATTTAATCTGCTCCTCATCAATTCCTTGTGGTTTCATTGTGCTGCAGACCACATGGAACTCCTTCAAATGCTTATATGGATAAATGACCTGCAAGACCATGAAACTTGGGAAGTAAATGGATAAGACCAGATTTAAGCTCAAAGTTAGAATCAAGATCAAGATATTGGATGCATAAAGGTTGATAGTTAACGTTAGGTGCAGCCAATTCCTTTAAAGTTCTATTATCTATGCTCTCAAAATTAATGAAACTACCACTAGAATAGGTAAAATCTACACTATTAGAAGAACTAGGAAAACTAACAGATGGAACAGAATTAGAATGCTCAATATGCTGAATATACTGAATATGCTCAGACTCAGGATCAAGTTCAGTAACAATCCTATGACTTAGCCTGAAAGCCCTTCAAGCAACATGCAATTTTCTCTCTATCTCAGGATCAAAAGCAAACAGGTCATGTGCATTGCTACTACGCCTAGTCATATAGCATAAGGCCTAACAGGCAAAAACACTAACAGCATACAAAATATGTAAACTACACTAAGAAATTAGCCAAAATAAAATCAGAAACACTATCAAATGAATTTTAAAAATTATGGAACCACCAAAGTAAAATTCTAAAATGTATTTTTGATTTTCTGTAATTTTTTGGCGATTTTTAAAAAATGATGAAAATAAAAAAAAATTAAAAAAAGTGTCTAAACGATGGAATTTGGCAAAAATAGGCCCATCCACTATAGTTAGTCCCCAACAAAGTGGTCTTGATCTATGAATTTTTTCCTAGCTACTGACAAATTTTCAAGGCAAGCGGATATAGTTGACAGTGAAATGACCTAAATGCCCCTGACAAGAAAACTCATACCAGATGAAGGAATTTCAAGATTTTGACCCTAGATTAATCTCAAAGGAGTTAGTTTTGCTCAAGATGGTGGATAAACTTTGGATACCAAGCCTTAGCACCTAACTCCACAGGTTAGTCTAATTATGAGACACTTTTAACACTTTCAACACTTTCGACACTATTAAGCTATTCTACTCTACTCAAGTGTGGAACAAGGAACAAAATGAAACGCAGCTACTCTACTCTAATCTACTGTTAATTTGCAATAATCGAGATCAAAAGAACAATGCAAAAAAAATCCTCGACAACGACGCCAAAATTTTGACGTGAGCTGTCGAACTCACTCAAATTAAACAGGCTTATAAAGAAATTTGTAATATAGGACAACTTGAATCGCTCCCAAGGATTTTTTGCATAGGACTAAATCACTCAGACTTGAGGTTTCAAGGACATTCGTTACTGGACAAAGAATTACCGAATTTCGTGATTGACCCTAAACAAATCGGAACCCCTGCATTCATATTAGGAACCCTCTCTTCTAGACAATCACCTAACATTTAATCAAACACTTGGCGCGTTCACTCATGCCATCGCACAGTGTTCACTTCAACCTGTTTTGATTTTAAGTCCCTTGGGTTAATCAACCTAAATATTAAATCTAACATTTAATCCCTTCCCCTGGATGATCAAAATACAAAAATCATAGACAAACCTCATCCGCTCAGATTCAACGTACACAATCGTGTTGCTCAATTCGAGTAAAGGGAGAAGAGAAACGGATTCAGTTCATGGAGAGCACACGGTCCTCTGGATTCAACAGTAGAATCCTCAACTCATGGGTTGATTGAATGGAAAGTTAGCCAACCATGGCTATACACAAACAAAAAAATGAAAAAGAAAGAAAAAAGAAGAAAAAGATGAACAGAAGAGAGAAAAGAAAAAAGGTGTTCTTCATCCAAAATTTCCCCCCAATGTCAAGCCGTCTTTTTGTGTTTCCCTAATCTGCTGACTTAACCTAAAACTAAACAGGGTCAGGGGCTCCCAAACCAGCCCAAATTAAAACATAACTAATGGCTTTGGTCCCAGGTAATTTGGACTCCTAATTACAAAGTTACGCCTAATTAACTAAACATAACTCCAAAATTCCGTGACTGACTTTGGCTCTAATTTTGACTACATTCTTGTCCGAATTTGGCCTCCAAGCCGCTAATACCATTTGTAACTCTTTGAGTTATCTGCAAAACAAAATAAGAATGAGGTTAATCAGATACCTAGAACAAAAGTTATGATCAAAATACTGGAACAATGTAAATCTGAAAAATTAACATGAAAATGAATTAAATCCAATTAAAACCCCCAAGTCCAATTTAGACCAAAAACCATTAATTACACACTAAATACCCTAAAAATAATTAATCAAATGTAACAATTAAGTGTGATAAAGTTCAATTATCAGCCTCACGAATCCTGAAAACTTGCTAAGTTTATTCGTTTGACCATAAAGTCAAAGATAGACTAAAAGGAACCAAACTTTCGTTTAAGAGAATCAACAATGAATAACCAAGACATGTTCTCATCCCATGAATCGTTAGAGAGAGCTTGGGTTACAAAACATCCTCTAGGCTTATTGAGTCATGAAAACTCGCTAAGTTTGTCCGTTTGATCAAAAAGTCAAAGATAGACCAAAAGGAAGCAAACTTTCGTCTCAGAGAAACAACAACGAATAACAAAGACATATTCTCATCCCTTGAAGCTTTGGGGAGAGCTTGGAGTCACACAAACATCCTCTTCGCCTCTCGAATGCTAAAAACTTGCTAAGTTTATCCCTTTGACCAAAAAGTCAAATATAGACAAAAAGGAAGCAAACTTTTGTCTAAGAAAAATAATAGCGAATAACTAAGACATGTTCTCAGCCCTTGAAGTTTTAGAGAGAGCATGGGGTAATACAAACATCCTCTAGGCCTATTGAATCACGAAAAAACTCGCTAAGTTTGTCCGTTTGACCAAAAAAGTTAAAGATAGACCAAAAGCAACTAAAGTTTCGTCTACGACAAACAAAACGCATAACCAAGACATATTCTCATCCCTTGAAGCTTTGGGGTGAGCTTGGGGTCACACAAACATCCTCTAGGCCTCTCGACTCACGAAAACTTGCTAAGTTTGTCCGTTTGGCCAAAAAGTCAAGGACCAAAAGGAAGTAAATTTTTGTCTAAGAGAATCCACAATGAATAACTAAGACATATTCTCATCCCTTGAAGCTTTGGGGTGAGTTTGGGGTCACACAAACATCCACTAGGCCTCTCGAATCACGAAAACTTGCTGCGTTTGTCCGTTTGGCCAAAAAGTCCAAGATAGACCAAATGGAAGCAAACTTTCGTCTATGAGAAACATCAACGAATAACAGAGACATATTCTCATCCCATGAGCTTTGGGGAGAGCTTGGGGTCACATAAACGTCTTCTAGGCCTCTCGAATCGTGAAAATTTGCCACGTTTGCCTGTTTGACCAAAAAGTCAAAGAAAGACCAAAAGGAAGCAAACTTTCATCAAAGAGAAACAACAACAAATAACCAAGAGATATTCTCATCCCTTGAAGCTTGGGCGAGAGGTTGGGGTCACACAAAGATCCTCTTGGCCTATCACGAAAACTTGCTAAGTTTTCCTGTTTGGCCAAAAAGTCCAACATAGACCCAAAGGAAGCTAACTTTCGTCTAAGAGAAACAAAACAACAACAAAGACATATTCACATCCCTTGATGTTTTGAGGAGGGCATGGGGTCACACAAACATCCTCTTCACCTCTCGAATGCCGATAGCTTGCTAAAAGTATCTGTTTGACCAAAAAGTCAAATATAGACTAAAAGGAACCAAAATTTCGTATAAGGGAAATAACAACGAATAACCAAGACTTATTCTCATCCCATGAAGCTTTAAAGAGAGCATAGGGTGATACAAATATCCTCTAGGCCTATTGAATCACGAAAACTCGTTAAGTTTGTCCGTTTGACCAAAAAGTTAAAGATAGACTAAAAGCAACTAAAGTTTCGTCTATGCAAACAAAAACGCATAACCAAGACATATTCTCATCCCTTGAAGCTTTGGGGTGAGCTTGGGGTCACATAAACATCCTCTAGGCCTCTCGACTCACGAAAACTTGCTAAGTTTGTCTGTTTGGCCAAAAAGTCAAAGACCAAAACGAAGTAAATTTTTTGTCTAAGAGAATCAACAACGAATAACTAAGACATATTCTCATCCCTTGAAGCTTTGGGGTGAGTTTGGGGTCACACAAACATCGTCTAGGCCTCTTGAATCACGAAAACTTGCTACGTTTGTCCGTTTGGCCAAAAAGTCCAAGATAGACCAAATGGAAGCAAACTTTTAGTCTATGAGAAACATCAACGAATAACAAAGACATATTCTCGTCCCATGAAGCTTTGGGATGACTTTGGGGTCACACAAACATCCTCTAGGCCTCTTGAATCTCGAAAACTTGCTAAGTTTGTCCGTTTGACCCGAAAAGTCAAAGGATAGGACCAAAATGGAAGCAAACTTTCGTCTAATGAGAAACAATCAACGAATAACCAAGACATATTCTTATCCCTTGAAAGCTTTAGGGAAGAGCTTGGGGTCACACAAACATCCTTTAGGCCTCTTGAATCATCGAAAACTTGTTAAGATTTGACCGTTTGGTAGAAAAGTCAAAGATAGACCAAAATGGAGGCAAACTTTCATCTATGAGAAACAACAACGAATAACAAAGATATATTCTCATCCCTTGAAGGTTTAGAGAGAGCTTGGGGTCACACAAACATCCTCTAGGCCTCTCAAATGTTGAAAAATTGCTACTTTTGTCCATTTGACCAAAAGGAAGCAAACTTCAATCTATGAGAAGCAAACACAAATAACCAAGATATATTCTCATCCCCTAAAGCTTTGGGGAGAGATTGGGGTCACACAAACATCTTCTAAGCCTCTAAAATTACGAAAACTTGCTAAGTTTGTTCTTTGAACCAAAAAGTGTAAGATAGACCCAACGGAAGCAAACTTTTGTCTATGAGAAGCAACAACAAATACTCAAGACATATTCTCATCCCATGAAGTATTGGGGAGAGCTTGGGGTCACACAAACGTCCTCTAGGCCAATTGAAATACGAACACTTGCTAAGTTTGTCTGTTTGTCTAAAAAGACAAAGATAGACCAAAAGGAACTAAAGTTTCGACTACAAGAAATAACAACGCATAACCAAGGCATATTCTCATCCTTTGAAGCTATGGGGTGACCTTGGTGTCACACAAACATCCTCTAAGCCTCTCGAATGCCAAAAACTTGCTAAGTTTGTCAGTTTGACTAAAAAGTCAAAGATAGACTAAAAGTAACCACACTTTCATTTAAGAGAAACAAAAAACGAATAATCAAGACATATTCTCATCCCTTAAAGCTTTGGGGTGAGCTTAGGGTCACACAAACATCCTCTAAGCCTCTCGAATCACAAAAGCTTCCTAAGTTTGTCCGTTTGACCTAAAAGTCATAGTATACTAAAAGGAACTAAACTTTTGTCTAAGGGAAACAATAACGAATAACCAAGACATTTTCTCATCCCTTAAAGCTTTGGGGTGAGCTTAGGGTCACACAAACATCCTCTAGGCCTCTCAAATCACAAAAACTTGCTAAGTTTGTCCGTTTGACCAAAAAGTCAAAGACAGACAAAAAGGAACCTCACTTTCGTTTAAGAGAAACAATAGTGAATAACCAAGACATATTCGCATCCCTTGAAGCTTTGGGGAGAGCTTGGGTTACACAAACAACCTCAAGGTCTCTTGAATCATGAAAACATGCTACGTTTGAAAGTTTGACTAAAAAGTCAAAGATAGATTAAAAGGAAGTAAACTTTCGTCTAAGAGAAACAACAGCGAATGACTAGCACATGTTCCTATCTCATGAAGCTTTAGAGGGAGCTTGGGGTCACACAAACTTCCTCTAGGCCTCTTGAATCTCAAAAACTTGCTAAGTTTGTCCGTTTGACCAAAAAGTCAAAGATAGACCAAAAGGAACCAAACTTTCATCTAAGAGAAAGAACAATGAATAACCAAGACATTTTCTCATCCCTTGAAGCTTTAGAGAGAGCTTGGAGTCACACAAATATCCTATAGGCCTCTCGAATCATGAAAATTTGCTACTTTTGTTTGTTTGACCAAAAAGTCAAAGATAGACTAAAAGGAAGGAAACTTTCTTCTAAGATAGACAATAACAAATAACCAAGACATATTCTCATCCCTTCAAGCTTTGGGGAGAGCTTGGTGTCACACAAATATCCTCTAGGCCTCCCGAATTACAAAGCTTGTTAAGTTTGTCTGTTTGACCTAAAAGTCAAAGATCAACCAAAAGGAACCAAACTTTTGTGTAAGGGAAACAATAATGAATAACCAAGACATTTTTTTATCCCTTGAAGCTTTGGGGTGAGGTTGGGGTCAAACAAACATCCTCTCGGCCTCTTGAATCTCAAAAACTTGCTGAGTTTGTCCGTTCAACCAAAAAGTCAAAGACAGACTAAAGGAACTAAACTTTCATCTAAGAGAATCAATAACAAATAACCAAGACATATTCTCATCCAATGAAGCTTTGGGAGAGCTTGGGGTTACACAAACATCCTCTAGGCCTCTCGAATCACGAAAGGTTGTTAAGTTTGTCCGGCTGGCCAAAAAGTCAAAGATAGAGTTAAAGGAACCAAACTTTGGTCTAAGAGAAATAACAACAAATAACCAAGAGATATTCTCATTCCTTGAAGATTTGGGGAGAGCTTGGGGTCACACAATTATCCTCTGGGCTTCTTGAATGCTGACAACTTGCTAAGTTTGTCCGTTTGACCAAAAAGTCAAAGATAGACAAAAAGAAACTAAGGTTTCGTCTACAAGGAACAACAACGCATAATCAAGACATATTCTCATCCCTCGAAGTTTTGGGGAGAGCTTGGGGTCACACAAATATCCTCTAGGCCTCTCGACTGCTGAAAACTTGCTAAGTTTATCCGTTTGACAAAAAAGTCAAAGATTGAGCAAAAGGAATCAAACTTTCGTCTAAGAGAAACAACAATGAATCACAAAGACATATTCTCATCCCTTGAAGCTTTGGGGTGAGTTTGGGTCACACAAACATCCTCTAGGCCTCTCGAATCCTGAAAACTTACTAAGTTTGTCTGTTTGACCAAAAAGTCAAAGATAGACAAAAAGGAACCAAAGTTTCATCTACGAGAAACAACAACGCATAACCAAGACATATTCTCATCCCTTGAAGCTTTGGGATGAGTTTGGGGTCACACAAACATTCTCTAGGCTTCTGAATCTTGACAACTAGCTAAGTTTGTCCATTTGACTAAAAAGTCAAAGATAGACTAAAAGTAAACAAACTTTCGTCTAAGAGAAAGAACAACGAATAACCAAGACATATTCTCATCCCTTGAAGCTTTGGGAAGAGCTTGGGGTCAAAGAAACATCCTCTAGGCCTCTTGAATCACGAAGACTTGCTAAGTTTGACCGTTTGGATAAAAAGTCAAAGATAGACTAAAAAGTAGCAAACTTTCGCCTATAAGAAACAATAACGAAGATATGTTCTCATCCCTTGAAGGTTTAGAGAGAGCTTGGGGTAACACAAACATTCTCTAGGCCTCTCGGATCCTGAAAACTTACTAAGTTTGTCCATTTGACCAAAAAGTCAAAGATAAACCAAAAGGAACTAAAATCTCGTCTACGAGAAACAACAACGTATAACCAAGACATATTATCATCCCTTGAAGCTTTGGGTTGGGTTTGGGGTCACACAACATCCTCTAGGCTTCTTGAATCTCGAAAAACTTGCTAGGTTTGTCCGTTTGACCAAAAAGTCATAGATAGACTAAAAGGAACTAAACTTCCGTCTAAGGAAAACAACAACGAATAACTAAGACATTTTCTCATCCCTTGAAGCTTTGGGGTGAGCTTGGGATCAAACAAACATCCTCTAGGTCTCTCGAATCTCAAAAACCTGCTATATTTGTCCGTTTGACCTAAAAGTCAAAGATAGACTAAAAGAAACCAAACTTTCATCTAAGAGAATCAACAACAAATAACCAAGACATATTCCCATCCCATGAAGCTTTGGGAGAGCTTGGGATTACACAAACATCCCCTAGGCTTCTCGAATCACAAAAGCTTGCTAAGTTTGTCCGGTTGGCCAAAAAGTCAAAGATAGAGTTAAAGGAACCAAACTTTGGTCTAAGAGAAACAACAACGAATAACCAAGAGATATTCTCATCCCTTGAAGCATCTGGGGTCACACAAATATCCTCTAGGCTTCTCAAATGCTGAAAACTTGCTAAGTTTATCCGTTTGACCAAAAAAGTCAAAGATAGACAAAACGGAACTAAAGTTTTGTCCACAAGGAACAACAACGTATAACCAAGACATATTCTCGTCCCTCGAAGCTTTGGGGAGAGCTTGGGATCACACAAATATCCTCTAGGCCTCTCGAATGCTGAAAACTTGCTAAGTTTATCTGTTTGACAAAAAGTCAAAGATTGAGCAAAAGGAAGCAAAACTTTCGTCAAAGAGATTTAACAACGAATCACAGAGACATATTCTCATCCCTTGAAGCTTTGGTGTGAGTTTGGGGTCACACAAACATCCTCTAGACCTCTCGAATCCTGAAAACTTACTAAGTTTGTTCGTTTGACCAAAATGTCAAAGATAAACCAAAAGGAACTAAAGTTTCATCTACGAGAAACAACGCATAACCAAGACATATTCTCATCCCTTGAAGCTTTGGGATGAGTTTGGGGTCACACAAACATTCTCTAAGCCTCTCCAATCACAAAAGCTTGCAAAGTTTGTCCGTTTGGCCAAAAAGTCAAAGATAGAGTTAAAGGAACCAAACTTTGGTCTGAGAGAAACAACAACGAATCACCAAAAGATATTCTCATCCCTTGAAGTTTTGGGGAGAGCTTGGGGTCACACAAATATCCTCTGGATTTCTCGAATGTTGAACACTTGCTAAGTTTGTCTGTTTGACCAAAAAGTCAAAGATAGACCAAAAAGAACTAAAGTCTTGTCTACGAGAAACAACAACGCATGACCAAGACATGATCTCATCCCTTGAAGCTTTGGGGTGAGCTTGGGGTCTCACAAAATCCTCTAGGTCTCTCGAATCCCAAAAACTTGCAAAGTTTTTCCGTTTGACCAAAAAGTCTAAGATAGACTAAAAGGAACTAAACTTTCGCCTAAGAGAAACAACAACAAATAACGAAGACATATTCTCATCCCTTGAAGCTTTTGGGAGAGTTTGGGATCTCACGAATATCCTCTGGGCCTCTTGAATGCTGAAAACTTGCTAAGTTTGTTCGTTTGACTAAAAAGTCAAAGATAGACTAAAAGGAACTAAAGTTTCTTCGAGAAACAATAATGCATAAACAAGACATATTCTCATCCCTCAAAGCTTTGGGGAGAGCTTGGGAGTCACACAAATATACTCTCGGCCTCTCGAATGCTGAAAACTTGCTAAGTTTGTCCTGTTTGACTAAAAAGTCAAAGACAAGAATAAAAGGAACTAAAGTCTCGTCTACGAGAAATAATAACGCATAACCAAGACATATTCTCATCCTTTGAAGCTTTTAGGAGAGGTTGGGATCTCACGAATATTCTCTGGGCCTCTTGAATGCTGAAAACTTGCTAAGCCTGTCTGTTTGACTAAGAAGTCAAAGATAGATAAAAAAGAACTAATGTTTCATCCACGAGAAACAACAACGCATAACCAAAGACATTTTCTCATCCCTTGAAGCTTTGGGGTGAGTTGGGTTGCACAAACATCCTCTGGGCCTCTTGAATCATGAAAACTTGCTAAGTTTATCCATTTGGTCAATAACTCACAGATAGACCAAAAGGAAGGATACTTTCGTCTAATAGAAACAACAACGAATAACCAAGACATATTCTCGTCCCTTGAAGCTTTGGGGAGAGCTTGGGGTCACACAAACATCCTCTAGGCCTATTGAATCACGAAAACTCGTTGAGTTTGTCCGTTTGACTAAAAAGCCAAAGATAGACCAAAAGGAACTATAGTTTCGTCTAATAGAAACAACGCATAACCAAGACATATTCTTATCCCTTGAAGCTTAGGGGTGAGCTTGGGGCAACACAAACGTCCTCTAGGCCTCTCGAATCCAAAAACTTGCCAAGTTTGTCCGTTTGATAAAAAAGTCAAAGCTAGACCAAAAGGAACCAAACTTTTGTCTAAGAGAAATAACAACGAAAAACCCTAAGACATATTCTCGTCCCATGAAGCTTTGGGGAGAGCTAGGGGTCACACAAACTTCCTCTAGGCTTTTTGAAGTCATGAAAACTCGCTAAGTTTGTGCGCGTTTGACAAAAAAGTCAAGGATAGACTAAAGAGAACTAAAGTTTCATCTACGAAAAACAACAACGCATAACCAAGACATATTCTCATGACTTGAAGGGTGTAGAGAGAGCTTGGGGTCCCACAAACATCCTCTAGGCCTATTAAATCACGAAAACTAGCAAAGTTTGTCTGTTTGACTAAAAAGTCAAAGATAGACTAAAAGGAACTAAAGTTTTGTTTACGAGTAACAACAATGCATAACTAAGACATATTCTCATTCCTTGGAGCTTTGGGGTGAGCTTGGGGTCACACAAACATCTTCTAGGCCTCTTGAATGCCGGAAACTTGCTAAGTTTGTCCGTTTGACCAAAAAGTCAAAGTTAGACAAAAAGGAACCAAACTTTCATCGAAGAGAAAGAACAACGAATAACCAAAACAAATTCTCATCCCTTGAAGCTTTGGGGAGAGGTTGGGGTCCCACAAACATTCCCTTGGCTTCTCGAATTACGAAAACTTGCTATGTTTGTCTGTTTGACAAAAAAGTCAAAGAAAGGCCAAAAGGAAGCAATCTTTCATCTAAAGAGAAACAACAATGAATAACCAAGACATGTTCTCATCCCTTGAAGCTTTAGAGGGAGCTAGGGGTCACACAAACATCCTCCAGGCCTTTTGAATGACAAAAACTCGGTAAGTTTGTCCGTTTGGCCAAAAAGTCAAAGATAGACTAAAAGAAAGCAAACTTTCATATATGAGGAACAACATAGAATAAATAAAACATATTCTCATCCTATGAAGCTTTGGGGAGAGCTTGCGGTCACACAAACATCCTTTAGGCCCCTCGAATCATGAAAACTTTCTAATTTTGTCCGTTTGACTAAAAAGTCAAAAATAGACCAAAAAGAAACAAACTTTCGTCTATGAGAAACAACAACAAATAACCAAGATATATTCTCATCGTTTGATGCTTTAGGGAGAGCTTGGGGTCCCACAAACATCCTCTTGGCCTCTCCAATCACGAAAACTTGCTACATTTATCCGTTTGACCAAAAAGTCAAAGAAAGACCAAAAGGAAGCAAACTTTCATCAAAGGGAAACAACGATGAATAACCTAGACATGTTCTCATCCTTTGAAGCTTTAGAGAGAGACTGGGGTCACACAAGCATCCTCTAGGCCTCTCGAATGCCGGAAACTTACTAAGTTTATCCGTTTGACCAAAAAGTCAAAGATAGACCAAAAGGAACTAAAATTTCAACTACGGGAAATAACAACGCAAAACCAAGACATATTCTCATCCCTTGAAGCTTTGGGTTGAGCTTGGGGTAACACAAGCATCCTCTAGGCCTGTCGATTCCCGGAAACTTGCTAAGTTTTTCCGTTTAACCAAAAAGTCAAAGATAGACCAAAAGGAACTAAAGTTTCATCTACGAATAACAACAACGCATAACCAAGACATATTCTCATTTCTTGGAGCTTTGGGGTGAGCTTAGGGTCACACAAACATCCTCTAGGCCTCTTGAATGCCAGAAACTTGCTAAGTTTGTCCGTTTCACCAAAAAGTCAAAGTTAGACAAAAAGGAACCAAACTTTCATCTAAGAGAAAGAACAACAAATAACCAAGACGAATTCTCATCCCTTGAAGCTTTGGGAGAGCTTGGGGTCCTACAAACATCCTCTTGGCCTCTCAAATCATGAAAACTTGCTACGTTTGTCCGTTTGACCAAAAAGTCAAAGAAAGACCAAAAGGAAGTAAACTTTCGTCTAAGAGACACAACAATGAATAACCAAGGTAATGTTCTCATCCCTTAAAGCTTTAGAGAGAGCTTAGGGTCACACAAAGCATCCTCTAGGCCTCTCGAATCCTAGAAACTTGCTAAGTTTGTCCGTTTGACCAAAAAGTCAAAGAAAGAACAAAAAGGAACAACAAACTTCTCATCCCTTGAAGCTTTGGGGAGAGCTTAGGGTCACACAAACATCCTCTAGGCCTCTCGAATCACGAAAACTTGCAAAGTTTGCCCGTTTTGCCAAAAAGTCAAGGATAGACCAAAAGAAAGCAAACTTTCATCTATGAGAAACAACAACGACTAACTAAGACATATTCTCATCCCATGAAGCTTTGGGGTGAGCTTGGGGTCACACAAACATCCTCAAGGCCTCTCTAATCATGAAAACTTGCCACTTTTGGTCCGTTTGACCAAAATGTCAATGATAGACCAAAAGGAAGCAAACTTTCGTCTGAGAGAAATAACAACGAATAACCATGACATCTTCTCATCCCTTGAAGCTTTAGAGAGAGCTTGGGGTCACACAAACATCCTCCAGGCCTTTTGAATCACAAAAACACGCTAAGTTTGTCCGTTCGACCAAAAAGTCAAAGATAGACCGAATGGAACTAAAGTTTCGTCTACGAGAAACAACATTACATAACCAAGACATATTCTTGTCCCTCAAAGTTTTGGGGAGAGCTTGGGGTCGTACAAATATCCTCTAGGCCTTTCGAATGCTGAAAACTTGTTAAGTTTATCAGTTAGACCAAAAAGTCAAAGATAGACCAAAAGGAATGCAAACTTTCGTCTAAGAGAAACAACAACGAATAACCAAGACATATTCTCATCTCTTGAAGCTTTAGAGAGAGCTTGGGGTCACGCAAACATCCTCTAGGCCTATTGAATCACGAAAACTCTCTAAGGTTGTCCGTTTGAGCAAAAAGTCAAAGATACGCCAATAGGAACTAAAGTTTCGTCTAAGAGAAACAACAGTGCATAACCAAGACATATTCTCATCTCATGAAGCTTTGAGGAGAGCTTGGGGTCACACAAACATCCTCTAGGCTTCTCGAATTATGAAAACTTACTACGTTTGTCTGTTTGACCAAAAAGTGAAAGATAGACCAAAGGGAAGCTCACTTTCGTCTAAGAGAAACAACAACAAATAACCATGGTATATTGTCATCCCTTGAAGCTTTAGGGAGAGTTTGTGGTCACATTAGCATCCTCTTGGCCTCTCGAATCACAAAAACTTGCTACGCTTGTCCGTTTGATCAAAAAGTCAAAGAAAAACCAAAAGAAAGCAAACTTTCAACTAAGAGAAACAACATTGAATAACCAAGACAGGTTCTCATCCCTTGAAGCTTTAGAGAGAGCTTTGGGGTCACAACAACATCCTCTAGGCCTATTGAATCCGAAAAACTGCTAAGTCTATCCGTTTGGCCAAAAAGTCAAAGATAGACCAAAAGAAACTAAAGTTTCGTCTACGAGAAACAACAATGCATAACTAAGACATATTCTCAACCTTAGAAGCTTTGGGGTGAGCTTGGGGTCACACAAACTTCCTCTAGGCCTCTCGAATCCCGAATAATTGGTAAGTTTGTCTGTTTGACCAAAAAGTCAAAGATAGGCTAAAAGGAACTAAATTTTCATCTATGACATGGGATAAAATGGAGGGGTAGTTGAAACGGCAATTCGCGGACTGGACAGGTACGAAGTTTGTTTCGACTATAACTTTCTGTAGCGAATTCGGATTGGGATGATAAAGCCAAATGAAAGGAGACAAATTGAGCTTTAAAACGATACAAGAATCACTGAATTCCGTGAAGGAACGAAAGAGATATGACCAGAAGAAGATGACGCTTCTAATGGTTGCGAGAGAGGGTTTAGAAGTCAGAAAACAAAATGGATGAATTGCTCACAACTCCAAGTGTCATGTTTTATAATTTGAGATGAAGAAATTTCGGTCAAATTGGTTGATCTTTTGAAGTTTTGTGTTCCTTGTTTCAAGTTTTGCATTCTTGACAATTGTTAGAAGAGAGGTTTATCTTTTAGTCTTTTTCTTTGTTTTATGATTTCTTTAGTTTTGTTTTGAGTTTTTAATTTTGCTCAGGAGTGCAAAAGGATAAGTGTGAGGGCATTTGATAATTGAATTTTTATCACACTTAATTGTTGCATTTGATTAATGATTTTCGGGCTGTTTAGTGTGTAATTAATGATTTTTGGTCTAAATTAGGCTTTGGCTTTTAATTGGATTTAATTCATTTTCGTGCTATTTTTCTAAATTTACACTGTTGCAGTATTTTGATCATAACTTTTGTTCTAGGTATCCGATTAACCTTATTCTTGTTTCATTTTGTAGATAACTGAAAGAGCTAAAATGGTATAGAGGCTTGAAGGCCAAATTCGGACAAAAGGCAGTCAAAATTGGAAGCAAAGTCAGTCACGAAATTCTGGAGCTATGTTTAGTTAATTGGGCTTAACTTTGTAATTAGGAGTCCAAATTACCTAGGACCAAAGCCATTAGTTATGTTTTTAATTTGGGCCAGTTTTGGAGCCCTGACCCTGTTTGGTTTTAGGTTTAAAATAGACCAAGAGAAACTAAAGTTTTCTTGTCGAGAAACAACAACGCATAACCAAGACATCTTCTCATTCTTTGATGCTTAGGGGAGAGCTTGGGATCATGCAAACATCCTCTACGCCTACTGAATCACGAAAACTCGCTAAGTTTGTCCGTTTGACCAAAAAGTCAATGATTGACTAAAAAGAACTAAAGTTTCATCTACGAGAAACAACAACGCAAAATCAAAACATATTCTCATCCCTGAAGCTTTGGGGAGAGCTTGGGTCACACAAACATCCCACTTGGCTCTTTTGACCAAAAATCAAGATAGACAAAAGAACTAAACTTTCATCTAACTGGAGCACAACGAATAACCAAGACATATCCATCCCATGAAGCTTGGGGGAGAGCTTGGGGAACAGAAACGTACTCTTTGGCCGAATGAATCAGAAAACTCGCTAATTTGTCTTTTGTTGAAAAAGTGAAAAATAGACCAAGAGAAACTAAAGTTTTGTCCGTCGAGAAAAACGCATAACTAACACATATTCTCATTCTTTGATGCTTAGGGGTGAGCTTGGGGTCATGCAAACATCCTCTAAGGCCTATTGAATCACGAAAACTCGCTAAGTTTGTCCGTTTGACCAACAAGTCAAGATTACTAAAAGGAACTAAAGTTTCGTCTACGAGAAAACAACGCATAACCAAAACATATTCTCATCCCTTGAAGGAGTGAGCTTGGGGTCACACAAACATCCTCTAAGCCTCTTGAATCACAAAAACTTGCTATGTTTGTCCGTTTGACTAAAAAGTTAGATATAAACTAAAAGGAACTAAACTTTCATCTAAGAGGAACATCAACGAATAACCAAGACATATTCCCATCCCATGAAGCTTTGGCTCCAGCTTGGGGTCATTCAAACATCCTCTAGGCCGATTGAATCAAGAAAACTCGCTAAGTTTGTCTGTTTGATGAAAAAGTCAAAGATAGACTAAGAGAAACTAAAGTTTCTTCTTCGAGAAACAACAACGCAAAACCAAGACATATTCTCATTCGTTGTTGCTTAGGGGAGAGCTTGGAGTCACACAAACATACTCTAGGCCTATTGAATCACGAAAATTTGATAAGTTTGTCCGTTTGACCAAAAAGTCAATGACTAACTAAAAAGAACTCAAGTTACATCTATGAGGAACAACAATGCATAACCAAAACATATTCTCATCCCCTGTTGCTTTCGAATGAGTTGAAGGTCAACCAAACATCCTCTAGGCCTCCCGAATCCCGAAAACTTACTAAGTTTGTCTGTTTGATCAAAGTCAAAGATAGATTAAAAGGAACTAAACTTTCGTCTAAGAGAAACAACAACAAAAAATTAAGACATATTCTCTTCCCTTGAAACTTTGGGAAGAGCTTGCGTTCACACAAACATCCTCTAGACCTCTCGAATCCCGAAAACTTGCTACGATTGTCCATTTGTCCAAAAAGACAAACATTGACTAAAAGGAACCAAACTTTCGTCTAAGAGAAAACAATAACAGAGGGGGTTTTAATTTGATTAAAATTAAAGCAAGAATAAAACGAAATTAAACAATTTAAAGCAATCAACCAACCCAGAATTGAGGTTTCAAGGAATCCGTCACTG
>NSJW01000131.1:0-13623 GCA_019955255.1 Castanospermum australe | reverse complement strand
TTGTTTTTAATTGAGTGATTTAGTTCTATGAAAAAATCCTTAGGAGACGATCCAGGTTGTCCTATATTACAAATTCCTTTATAAACCTGGTTAATTTGAGTGAGTTCGACAGTTCACGTCAGTGGCATCTAGTATGAAAAATGTTTTCTTGCTGCACTTCTTCATCTTCTATGACCTGCAAGCTTAAAGCTTTTCTTGCAACCAAAAATTCTCCTTCGGCTACATATTCTTCCTCATCCGCAACCTCTAATGGTGGCATAGAGTCGGGCTCCGATTCATCGTCGATTTCAATCTCACCATTATCCTTCACTAGGACTCTTTTGTTGGGACATTGGCTTCTATGTGCCCCTGCCTTGACAGTTGAACACTAATGTCACGATTTGAGAGTGGAAGGTCGGATTTACCTTGAAAACCATGCGGTTGTTTCTGTTTTGCTCAGTTTTGTTTGCAGCTACTTTCTTCTTTTTACATAACTCGGTTCATGGAGAAGAACCCAACTATGTATTGCACGGTACCACCTGCTCCTCTTGAGCTTTCTCTACTTTGATGGCCATGTGCACATGTCTCCAACTCCACGTAATGCGCATCTCTACCTTATCATGAATTTCTCGATTTAAGCCATACAAAAACCTAGCCATAGTAGCTTATCGGTCTTCTTCTACATTAGCCTGAATCATAGCCAATCCATCTCCTGATAATAATCCTCCACACTCCGTTACCTTGTCAAGGCTGCGTTTTTGGTACACTCCGAAGTAATGTGGGTACAAACTGTTTTCTCACATTTTTTCACTCTTCCGCGTCTAACTGAGTTTCTATTCTGCTGCCTGTTCAGACTAACTGATCCTACAAAAATAGCATAACAAAAACTTAATGGCAGCAAGTTACTTCTCATCTCGGAGTATTGTGCATCGAACACACTCCACTCTTCCCATTCAAGATAGGCCTCCGGGTCATTCTTTCCTTGAAATGAATAAATTTTCATCTTAATATTGCCCAAATTGTTAACTTCCCGGTTCCTAGCTTCTCTAAACCGCCCATATCTCTAGGACTACCCCTGAATTTGATCTTCTTCTCCATTAAAACCAGCCCCATAATACTCGTCGTTCACATCCCTTACTTCCCTCGGTTGAACTATTTCCCTCCTAACCACATTAGGAACGTTTTACATCTGCGCCATACGTTCATTCTTTGCCCTATCCAACCGTTCACGCACCTGCTCCAATTCACTCCTCATCATTTTTCTCACCTCTTCCGCCATAGCCTTCATGAACAACTTCGGATCAGCCACTCTTGACAAGCCCACAGTATAGACATTGTTGATCTGCAAAAAAGGTTAGAACAAAATGCAATGGACTTCACGACACTCTCTCACGTGTTTCACTTAAAGAATGATTCACTCAATTTCACTCGTGTTTCACTCAAAACAATTCGGTTTTTTCCCTCTAATATGCTCATCATTCCTGCCTTTTACCAGTCGATATTTCTCTTTCAGTTCTTTTCAAACTAATCAAACAATATCGAATCACTTCTGGTAATTCAAAAGTAAAAACACCAAGGACAACATAAATACGAAGAAACAACAACTGATTTTTTTTTTACGAATTTTTTTTTGGAAGAATTTTTTTTGTAGATGAATTTTTTTTTTCGGATCCCTCTCTGTTTTTTTTTCTTATACCCTCAGCGGAAATCAATGGAAAGAGGAAAAAAAAGGATAGGCAAACCTAATTTAGGACCAAAGCTCTGATACCAAATGATGCGAACTTCGTCAATCTCTCCCAAAGCTCTGGAGGACGTTTGTGAGACCCCAAGCTCTCCCTAAAGCTTAAAGGGATTAGAATATGTCTTAGTTATTCGTTGTTATTTCTCTTAGACGAAAGATTACTACCTTTTAGTCTTTCTTTGACTTTTTGGTCGAACGGACAAACTTAGCCAGTTTTCGTGATTTGAAAGGCCTAGATGATGTTTGTTTGACCCCAAGCTCTCCCCAAAGGTCTAAGGGATGATAATATGTCTTGATTATTTGTTGTTGTTTCTCACAGACGAAAGTTTGCTTCTTTTTGGTCTATCATTAACTTTTTGGTCAAACGGACAAACATAGGAAGTTTTCATGATTCAAGAGGCCTAGAGAATATTTGTGTGACCCCATGCTCTCTCCAAAGCTTCAGGGAATGAGAATATGTCTTGGTTGTTCGTTATTGTTTCTCTTAGAAGAAAGTTTGCTTCCTTTTAGTCTACTGACTTTTGGGCAACGACAAACTAAGCAAGTTTTTGGGATTGGAGAGGCCTACAGCATCTTTGCGTGACCCCAAGTTCTCCCCAAAGCTTCAAGGGATGGGAATACGTCTTGGTTATTCGTTGTTGTTTCTCACAGACGAAAGTTTAGTTCCTTTTGGTTTATCTTTGACTCTTTGGTCAAAAAGACAAACTTAGAGAGTTTTCGATATTCCAAAGGCCTAGAAGATCTTTGTGTGACCCCAAGCTCTCCCCAAAGCTTGGAGGGATGAGAATAAGTCTTGGTTATTCTTTATTGGTTTTTAGACGAAAGATTGCTTCCTTTTGGTCTATCTTTGACTTTTTGGTCAACGGATAAACTTAGCAATTTTCATGATTCGAGAGGCCTAGAGGATGTTTGTGTCACCCCAAGATCTCGCCAAAGCTTCAAGGGATGAGAATACGTCTTGGTTATTCGTTGTGTTTCTCATAGATGAAGCTTGGATCCTTTTTGGTTTATCTTTGCACTTTGATCTAACGGACAAACTTAATCAGTTTCGATATTTCCAGAGGCTAGAGGATGTTTGTTGTCCAATCTCTCCCAAAGCTTCAAGGGATGAGAATATGTCTTGGTAATTCGTTATTTTTTCTCTAGACGAAAGTTTGCTTCCTTTAGTCTATCTTTGACTTTTTGGTCAAATGGACAAACCTAGCAAGTTTTTGGGTTTTGAGAGGACTACAGGATCTCTGCGAGACCTCAAGCTCTCCCCAAAGCTTCAAGGGATGAGAATGCATCTTGGTTATTCGTTGTTGTTTCTCATTGACGAAACTTTGGTTCCTTTTGGTCTATCTTTGACTATTTAGTCTAACGCACAAACTTAGCGAGATTTCGATATACCAGAGGCCTAGAGGATGTTTGTGTGACCCCAAACTCTCGTCAAAGCTTCAAGGTATGAGAATAAGTCTTAGTCATTCGTTGCTATTTTTCTTAGACGAAAGATTGCTTCCTTTTGGTTTATCTTTCACTTTTTGGCCAAACGGACAAACTTAGCATGTTTTCATGATTCGAGAGGCCTAGAAAATATTTGTGCCGCCCCATGCTCTCTCCAAAGGTTTAGGGGATGAGAATACGTCTTGGTTATTCGTTTTTGTTTCTCATGGACGAAAGCTTAATTCCTTTTAGTTTATCTTTGACACTTTGATCTAACGAACAAATTTAACGAGTTTTTGATATTCCAGAGGCCTAGAGGATGTTTGTGTGATGCCAATCTCTCTCCAAAGCTTCAAGGGATGAGAATATGTCTTAAAAATTCATTATTGTTTCTCTTAGACGAAAGTTTGCTTCCTGTTCCTCTATCTTTGACTTTTTGGTCCATCGGAAAAACTTAGCAAGTTTTCGAGCTTCGAGAGGCCTACATATCTCTGCATGACCTCAAACTCTCCCCAAGGCATCAAAGGATGAAAATACATCTGAGTTATTCGTTGTTATTTCTCATAAATGAAACTTTGGTTCCTTTTGGTCTATCTTTGACTCTTTGGTCTAACGCACAAACTTAGCGAGATTTCGATATTCCAGAGCCCTAGACGATCTTTGTGTGATCCCAAGCTCTCCCCAAAGCATCAAGGGATGAGAATAAGTCTTGGTCATTCGTTGTTGTTTTTCTTAGACAAAAGATTGCTTCCTTTTGGTCTATCTTTGACTTTTTGGTCAAACAGACAAACTTAGCAAGTTTTTCATGATTCGAGAGGCCTAAAGGATGTTTGTGTCGCCCCAAGCTCTCCCTAAAGCTTCAAGGGATGAGAATGTGTATTGTTTTTTCATTGTTGTTTCTTTTAGACAAAAGTTTGCTTCCTTTTTATCTATCTTTGACTTTTTGGTCAAACGAACAAATGTAGTAAATTTTCACGATTCAAGAGGCCTAAAGGATGTTTGTGTGACCCTAAGCTCTCCCAAAGCTTCAAAGAATGAGAATGTGTCTTGGTCATTCGTTGTTATTTCTCTTAGACGAAAGTTTGTTTCCTTTTGGCCTATCTTTGATTCTATGGTCTAACGGACTAACTTAATGAGTTTTCAATATTCCTGAAGCCTAGAGGATGTTTGTGTGACGCCAGCCTCTCCCCAAAGCTTCAAGGGATGAGAATATGTCTTGGTAATTCGTTATTATTTCTCTTACACGAAAGTTTGCTTCCTTTTAATCTATCTTTGACTTTTTTGGTCAAACGGACAAACTTAGCAAGTTTTCGGGATTCGAGAGGCATACAGGATCTTTGCGTGACTCCTAGCTCTCTCCAAAGCGTCAAAGGATGAGAATACGTCTTGGTAATTCGTTGTTGTTTCTCATAGTCAAAATTTTAGTTCCTTTTGGTCTATCTTTGACTCTTTGGTCCAACAGACAAACATAATGAGTTTTCGATATTCCAGGGGCCTAGAGGATGTTTGTGTGACCCCAAGCTTTGCCCAAAGCTATAAGGGATGAGAATATATCTTGGTAATTTGTTATTGTTTCTCTTAGATGAAAGTTTGCTTCCTTTTAGTCTATTTTCACTTTTTCGTTAAATGGACAAACTTTGCAAGTTTTCGAAATTCGCGAGGCCTAGAGGATGTTTGTGTGATGCCAATCTCTCCTGAAAGCTTCAAGGGAGGAGAATATGTCTTGGTTATTCGTTGTTGTTTCTTTTAAACGAAAAGATTGGTTCCTTTTAGTTTATCTTTGACTTTTTGGTCAAATAGACAAACTTAGCAAGTTTTCATGATTCAATAGACGTAGAGGATGTTTGTTTGATGCCAAGCTCTCCCCAAAGCTTCAAGGGATGAGAATATGTCTTGGTAATTCCTTATTGTTTCTCGTAGATAAAAGTTTGTTTCCTTTTCGTCTATGTGTTACCTTTTGGTCAAACGGATAAACTTAACAAGTTTTCGCGATTCGAGAGGCCTAGAGGATGTTTGTGTGTCCCAAAGCTCTTCCCATTGCTTCATGAGATGAGAATGTGTCTTGGTTATTCGATGTTGTTTCTCTTAGAAGAAAGTTTGCTTCCTTTTGGTCTATCTTTGACTTTTTGGTCAAACGGAGAAATGTAGCATGTTTTCGCGATTCGACTAGCCTAGAGGATGCTTGTGTGACCTTAAGCTCTCCCCAAAGCTTCAAGGGATGAGAATGTGTCTTAGTTATTCGTTGTTGTTCCTCTTAGATGAGAGGTTTCTTCCTTTTAGTCTATCTTTGACTTTTTAGTCAAATAGACAAACTTAGCGAGTCTTTTGTGATTCAAGAGGCCTAGAGTCAAATAGACCCTATTGGTTATTCGTTGTTGTTTCTTTCAGACGAAAGATTAGTTCCTTTTAGTTTATCTTTAACTTTTTGGTCAAACAGACAAATTTAGCGAGTTTTCGTGATTCAACACGTGTAGAGGATGTTTTTGTGACCCCAAGCTCTCTCTAAAGCTTCAAGAGATGAGAATATGTCTTGGTCATTCGTTGTTATTTCTATAGATGAAAGTTTGCTTCCTTTTAGTCTATCTTTAACTTTTTGCTCAAACAGACAAACTTAGAAAGTTTTCGGCATTCGAGAGGCCTAGAGGATGTTTGTGTGACCCCAAGCTCTCCCCAAAACTTCAAAGGATGAGAATAAGTCTTGGTTACTTGTTGTTGTTTCTCTTAGACGAAAGTTTGCTTCCTTTTGGTCTATCTTTGACTTTTTAGTCAAATGGACAAACTTAGCAAGTTTTCTTTGATTCAAGAGGCATAGAGGATGTTTGTGTGACCCCAAGCTCTCCCCTAAGCTTCAAGGGATGAGAATATATCTTTGTTATTCATTGTTGTTTCTCATAGACGAAGGTTTTTTTCCTTTTATTCTATCTTTGACTTTTTGCTCAAACGGACAAACGTAGTAAGTTTTCGTAATTCGAGCGTCCTAGAGGATGTTTGCGTGACCCCAAGTTCTCCCCGAAGCTTCATGGCATGGAATATGTCTTGGTCATTCGTTATTGTTTCTCTTATACGAAAGTTTGTTTCCTTTTAATCAATTTTTGGCATTTTGACTAAACGGACAAACTTAGCGAGTTTTCATGATTCAAGAGGCCTAGAGGTTGTTTGTGTGATCCCTAGCTCTTTCCAAAGCTTCAAGAGATGAGAATATGTCTTGGTCATTCGTAGTTGTTTCTCTTAGACGAAAGTTTGCTTCCTTTTGGTCTATCTTTGTCTTTTTGGTCAAACGGACAATCATAGCAAGTTTTTGTGATTTGAGAGGCCTAGATGATGTTTATGTGACCCCATGCTCTTCTTAAAGCTTGAAGGGATGAGAATAAATCTTGGTTATTTGCTGTTTTTTCTCTTAGGCGAAAGCTTGCTTCCTTTTAGCCTATCTTTCACTTTTTGGTCAAACGGACAAGCTTAGCAAGTTTTTATGATTCGAGAGGCTTAGAGGATGTTTGTGTGACCCCTAAGCACTCCCCAAAGCTTCAAGGGATGAGAATACATTTTGGTTATTTGTTGTTATTTCTCATAGACAAAAGGTTGCTTCCTTTCGATCTATCCTTGACTTTTTGGTCAAAGAGACAAGCTTAGCGAGTTTTCGTTATTCAACAGGCGTAGAGGATGTTTGTTTGACGCCAAGATTTCCCAAAAACTTCAAGGGATGAGAATATGTCTTAGTAATTCGTTATTGTTTCTCTTAGACGAAAGTTCACTTTCTTTTTGTCTATCTTTGACTTTTTGGTCAAACGGACAAACTTAGCAAATTCCCAGAATTCTAGAGGCTTAAAGGATATTTGTGTGACCCTCAAGCTCACCCCAGAACAACAAGGGATGAGAATATGTCTTGGTAATTCGTTATTTTTTCTCTTAGACGAAAGTTTGTTTCCTTTTTGTCTATCTTTGACTTTTTTGGACAAACAGACAAACTTAGCAAGCTTTCTTGATTCGAGAGGCCAATAGGATGTTTGTGTAACCGCAAGCTCTCTCCAAAGCTTCAAGAGTTGAGAATATGTCTTGGTTATTCGTTGTTATTTCTCTTAGACGAAAGAACGCTTCCTTTTGGTCTATCTTAAACTTTTTGGTCAAACGGACAAACTTAGCATGTTTTCTTGATTCGAGAGGCACAGAAGATGTTTGTGTGACCCCAAACTCTCCCCCAAGAGTTAAGGGACGAGAATATATCTTTGTTATTCGTTGCTATTTCTCTTTAATGAAGGTTTGCTTGCCTTTGGTCTATCTTTGACTTTTTACTCAAACAGACAAACGTAGTAAGTTTTCATGATTCGAGCAACCTACAGGATGTTTGCGTGACCCCAAGCTTTCCCCAAAGCTTCTTGGCATGGAATATGTCTTGGTCATTCGTTATTGTTTCTCTTGGACGAAAGATTGGTTCCTTTTAGTCTATCTTTGACTTTTTGATCAAAAGGACAAACTTAGGAAGTTTTCGGGATTCAAGAGGCCTACAGGATATTTTTGTGACCTCAAGCTCTCCCCAAAGCTTCAAAGGAGGAGAATATGTCTTGGTTATTCGTTGTATTTTCTCTTAGACGAAAGTTTGTTTCCTTTTAGTCTATCTTTGATTTTTTATTCAAACGGGCAAGCTTAGGAAGTTTTCAGGATTCAATTAGCCTAGAGGATGTTTGTGTGACCCGAAGCTCTCCCCAAATCTTCAAGGGATGAGAATAAGTCTGGGTTATTCGTTATTGTTTCTCTTAGACCAAGGTTTGCTTCTTTTTAGTCTATATTTGACTTTTTAGTCAAACAGACAAACTTAGCAAGGTTTCGAGATTTTAGAGGCCTAGAAGATGTTTGTGTGACCCCAAGCTCTCCCCAAAGCTTCAAAGGATGATAATAAGTTTTGGTTATTCGTTGTTATTTCTCTTAGACGAAAGATTGCTTCCTTTTGGTCTATCTTTGACTTTTTAGTCAAAACAGACAAACATAGCAAGTTTTCTTGATTCGAGAGGCCTAAAGGATATTTGTGTGACCCCAAGCTCTTCCCAAAGCTTCAAGGGGTGACAATATGTTTTGGTTATTCATTTTTACTTCTCATAGAAGAAAGTTTATTTCGTTTTAGTCTATCTTTGACTTTTTGGTCAAATGGACAAATGTGGCGACTTTTCGTGATTCGAGAGGGCAAGAGGATGTTTGTGCGACCCCTAGTTCTCTCCAAAGTTTCAAGGGACGACAATATGTCCTGGTTATTTGTTGTACCTCTATGACGAAAGTTTAGTTCCTTTTAGTCTATTTTTGACTTATTGGTCAAATAGAGAAACTTAGCATGTTTCATGATTCGAGAGGCTTAGAGGATGTTTGTGTGACCATATGCTCTCCCCAAAGCTTCAGGGGATGAGAACGTATCTTTGTTATTCGTTGTTGTTTCTCTTAGAAGATGGTTTGCTTCCTTTTAGTCTATCTTTGACTTTTTGCTTAAACGGACAAAGTTAGCAAGTTTTCATGATTCGAGAGGCCTAGAGGATGTTTGTTGTGACCCCAAGCTCCCCAAAGCTTCATGGGATGAGAATATGTCTTGAGTATTCCTTGTTGCATCTCTTAGACGAAAGTTTGCTTCCTTTTGGTCTATCTTTTACTTTTTGGTCAAACGGACAAACATAGCAAGTTTTCATGATTTGAGGGGCCTAGAGGATGTTTGTGTGACCCTAAGCTCTCCCCAATGCTACAAGGAATGAGAATATATCTTAGTTATTCGTTATTGTTTCTCTTACACGAAAGTTTCCTTCCTTTTTGTCTATCTATGATTTTTTGATTAAACGGACAAATTTAGCAAGTTTTCATGATTCAAGAGGCCTAGAGGTTATTTGTGTGACCCCAAGCTCTTCGCAAAGCTTCATGGGATGAGAATATGTCATGGTAATTCGTTGTTGTTTCTCTGAGACGAAAGTTTGGTTCCTTTTGTTCTATCTTATACTTTTTTATCAAACGAACAAACTTAGCAAGTTCTCATGATTCATGAGGCCTAGAGGATGTTTGTGTCACTCCAAGCTCTCTAATTTGAACTGTCGAACTCACTCAAATTAACTAAGCTTATAAATAAATTTCTAATATAGGACGACCTGGATCGTCTCCCAAGAATTTTGCATAGGACTAAATCACTCAATTGAAAACAGAACAATAAACAGGGGGTTTTAATTCGATTGAAATTAAAGTAAGATATAAAAACGAAATTAGAGCGAGAGAAAAAACGAAATTAACAATTTCAAAGCAATCAACCAACCTAGAATTGAGGTTTCAAGGACATCCGCCACTGGACAAAGAATTACTGAATTTCGTGGTTGACCCTAAACAAATCGGAATCCCTACATTCATATAGGAACCCTCTCTACTAGATAATCACCTAGCATTTAATCAAACCCTTGGCGCGTTCACTCATGCCATCGTACAGTGTTCACTTCAATCTGTTTTGATTTTTAAATCCCTTGAGTTAATCAATCTAAATATTAAATCTAACATTTAATCCCTTCCTCTGCATGATCAAAATACAGAAATGATAGACAAACCTCATCCGCTCAGATTCAACTTACACAATCGTGTTGCTCAATTCGAGTAAAGGGGGAAGAGAAACAGATCCAGTTTATGGAGAGCACGGGTCCTCTGGATTCAACAAAAGAATCCTCAATTCATGGGTTGATTGAACGGAAAGTTAGCCTACCATGCTGTGCACAAACAGAAAATAAAAAGAAAAAAAAGAAAACAAGATGAACAGAAGAGAGAAAAGAAGAGAGGTGTTAGATCTGAAATTCCCAAAACAAAGCTGTTGTTCGTGTTGCCTTAATCTACTATTAAACCTAAAAACAAAACCGAGTCAGGATCTCCAAAATCGGCCCAAATTAAAACATAACTAATGGCATTAATCCATATAATTGAACTCCTAATTACAAAGTTAAGCCCAATTAACTAAACATAGCTCCAGAATTTCGTGACTGACTTTGGCTCCAAATTTGACTACCTTCTTGTCCAAATTTAGCCTTCAAGCCTCTAATACCATTTGTAACTCTTTAGTTATCTGCAAAACGAAATAAGAATGAGGTTAATCGGATACTTAGAACAAAAGTTATGATCAAAATACTGGAATAATGTAAATCTGAAAAAATTAACACGAAAATGAATTAATCCAATTAAAATCCCAAAGTCCAATTTAGACCAAAAACCATTAATTACACACTAAACAACCCTAAAATCATTAATCAAATGCAACAATTAAGTGTGATAAAAATTCAATTATCAAATGCCCTCACACTTATCCTTTTGCACTCCTGAGCAAAATTAAAAACTCAAAACAAAACTAAGAAATGATAAAACAAATATAAAGACTAAAAGATAAACCTCTCATTTCTAGCAATTGTCAAGAATGCAAAACTTCAAAAGATCAACCAATCATGACAGAAATTTCTTCATCTCAAATTATGAAACATGACAATCTCAATTGATGATGCTAATCACGCAAAATGGCCTCTCAAGGCATGCTCTCAATCAATCTCTCAATTGTATAGGGTAGCAAGTGTATCACTCAAATTCCACTCAAGAAAATTGCCCTACCATAAGCTTGCTCAAATCCTACTTCTCCACTACTCAAAACACATGCATGCACAAATCAAGAGGACTTATTTTCAAGGTGCAATGGGGCTATAGTAAAGGTATGGACAAGTTTGGAAATGAAGGGCTAAGCACCCAAGAATTTAAAAGAGCATTAGTCAAGAAACACAAAGGTTATTTAAAACCAACTAAGTGATGAAATGCACTTTTACAAAACAAATCGCCTCTTTCAACAAAACTCATTTCCTTCCCCAAAACTCAATATTACACCAAATTTTTCTCAAATTGACATATTTTTTTTATCATATATATATATATAATATATAATTTTTTTTTTCAGATTTTCTTCTTCTATTTTTTTTTTAAGGAATTCCATAATTTTTTTTTTAAGGAATTCCACAATTACTTACATAAGCACAATGACCAAACTAATGTCAAATGATACTTAGCATCCAATACCTCCCCCACACTTAAAATGTTGCACGCCCTGGGCAACCCCCACACATAAACACAGCACTAAGGTGAAACTAATGCTCAATAATTTTTCAAGGTGCGGAATAAAATAGTTTTACACTTTGGCTTGTAATGTGGCTAAGACAAGGATGATACAAAAAGGCATAAAGGGGCTAACTAACGGGAATATAATGCAAGGGATGGTTATCTGGCCAAAGTGATAAATGAAAGAAAGAAGGTCTATCATATTTATGCATGCCTGTGAAAAATGCAGTTTCAAAAAGAAAAAGGGCAAACTCTAGAGAACAAAATCAATGAGCAGAAGCACACAGAAAGAAAGAATGACAGAAAATAGATTCCATTCACACAGGCCCAAAATCTGACAAGGGTTAATACCAGCACGCAATCAGCATCACAAAATCAACTATCAAGTCATACAATCTAAGAGTTGAGAAATTCAAGTCCAACCAGAATGATCCATCAAAAACAAAATATCCAAGTTCAATACTATGTACATCCCAACAATTATCACAAGGAGGTTCAGACTGTATTATTTCAAAAATCCTGTAATTAACAATCAAAGCTGAAATAAAATTGCAAAGAAAAGAAAAGAAAAATAGAGAAAAGAGGAAGAAGACTCCCTATCCTCCTTAGGGAGGGTACGTGGTATCAGTGACTAATCTCTGCCTCCACAGGCTGCTGCTGGGTCCCTCATAAAAATGCTTAAGGCGATGTCCATTCACTGTGAAAGTCCTCCTGGTCTGCTCATCACACAGTTCCACTACACCAAAAGGAAAACCATTAGTAATCATAAAAGGATCATCCCATCTAGATCTAAGTTTACCAGGCATAAATTTGAGACGGGAGTTAAATAAGAGAACTTTCTGGCCCACAACAAACTCTTTTCTCAGGATTTGCTGATCATGGAATGCCTTTGTCTTTTCCTTGTATAAACGCGAACTCTCATAGGCATCCAATCTAAGCTCTTCCAGTTCTTGCAATTGCAGCTTCCTCTCCACCCCCGACTGGGCCAAATCCATGTTGCACTGCTTAATGGCCCAATATGCCTGATGCTCCAACTCTACCGGAAGATGACATGCTTACCAAAGACAAGCTGATAGGGAGACATCCAATCGGAGTCTTGTAGGCAGTCCGATATGCCCACAAAGCGTCATCTAGCCTCTTGCTCCAATCTTTCTGGTTAGAGTTTACAGTCTTCTGAAGGATTTGCTTAATTTCTCTATTCGAGATTTCAGCTTGGCATTGGTCTGTGGGTGGTATGCTGTGGCAACCTTGTGAATCACTCCATACCTCCGTAATAAGCACCTATGCTTCAGTTACAAAAATGAGAGCCCTGGTCATTTGATAATAGCTCTAGGAATACCAAACCTGTAGAAAATGTGAGATCTGACAAAATCTACAACCACAGCAGATCATCAGTCCAGGTGGCTTTTGCCTCAACCTATTTTGGGACATAATCAACAGCCAGCAATATGTAAGTAAAACCATGGAAACAGGAAATGGACCCATAAAATCAATACCCCAAACATCAAAAACTTCACAAAATAGTATAGGTTGCTGGGACATCTCATGCCTACGAGAAATACTCCCTACTCTCTAACAGTTCTCACATGACTTACAAAACAGATATGAATCATGAAACAAGGAAGGCCAAAAAAACCAGAATCTAACACTTTCCTAGCAGTTCTTTGGGGTCCAAAGTGACCACCATAGGTAGAAGCATGGCAAAAATGTAAAATGGAATGAAACTCATTATCAGGCACACATCTCCTAATTATTTGGTCATTATAGAATCTCCACAAATAAGGGTCATCCCAACATAGTATTTAGATTCACTTTTCAATTTTAGAGTCTGGGCCCTAGTGGAATCAGCAGATAAAACACCAGCAACCAAATAATTTACCAAGTTAGCATACCAAGGAAGCTTACCTTGCAGCTGTAAAGCTACTCATCAAGAAAATCATCCTGAATGGAAGAGAGTCAGAAGATGGTGAGTGATCCGACTCAAGTGATTAGCTACCCAGTTCTTTGCTCCATTTCTATTCCTAATCTCAATGTCGAATTCTTGGAGCAACAACATCCACCGAATGAGTCGAGGCTTAGCATATGCTTTTTTCAAAAAGAAACTTCAAGGCTATATGTCAGAAAAGACAATCACCCTAGTATCTAGCAGATATGACCTAAACTTATCAAGTGCAAAAACTATAGCCAAAAGTTCTTTCTCAGTGATTGTGTAATTAGACTGGGCAGAATCCAAAGTCTTGGAGGCATAGGCTATGACATGAGGGGCCTTATTGACCCGCTGAGCAAGAACTGCACCAAAGCATAGTTGGAGGCATCGCACATCAGCTCAAATGGAAGAGACCAATCTGGCGAACTGGATCATCGTAGTTGTGGTCAGGCAGCGCTTCAAA
>NSJW01000130.1:210728-223785 GCA_019955255.1 Castanospermum australe | reverse complement strand
TAATTAGACAAAAACAATGCAATATGATTTTAAGGGAAAAAATTAGTAGGGTTAACATTTTGCATTCACAATTATAAAATATGAAAACATGTAGTAACATTTTGCGTTCACACGTATTTATAATTTTTAGAAGATAAAACTAATTTTATATCATTAACAAATAAATTTTTTTGCTTAAAAAATTATAATTTCAATATTAATATCCATGTTTAAAATATAGTGAATTCATTTTATTTTAATAATCAACATTGAAATTAAATTGATGTCAATATTATCTTCGTAGGTATTTGAAAATTAATAAAAATGAATAATATACATTACTTGAAATGTTAACAAAACCAAATTGAGATGGGTAAATTTTTGTTATGTAGATAATTAGACAAAAACAATGCAAAATAATTTTAATGGAAAAAAATTAGTAGGGTTAACATTTTGCATTCACACTTATTAAATATGGAAACATGTAGTAACATTTTGTATTCACACGTATTTAGAATTGTTAGAAGATAAAATTAATTTTATTTCATTAACAAATAAATTTTTATGTTTGAAAAAAAATTATTATTTCAATATTAATTTCCACGTTTAAAATATATTGAATTCATTTTATTTTAATAATCAACATTGAAATAAAATTAATGTCATTATTATCTTCGTAGGTATATGAAAATTAATAAAAATGAATAATATACATTTCTTGAAATGTTTACAAAACCAAACTGAGATGGGTAAATTTAAGTTATATACATAATTAGACAAAAACAATGCAATATAATTTTAATGGAGAAAAATTAGTAGGGTTAACATTTTGTATTCACACTTTTTAAATATGGAAACATGTAGTAACCTGTGTAAATGATATTTTTAAAATTATTTGGACGTTTAGCAAGAATATATCTCTTCTGAAATTAAAAAATAAATAAATTCCTAAAGTTTTTCCAATATTAACGTCATTACTTTATAAAATAATATTTGAATATCTAAAAATTCTGAAGATTGTATAATTCATAATATTATTTGTTAACATATGAACTATAAATTGTACCGTATTTAGAATTATTAACAAATAAAATTAAATTGATTTAATTAACATATAACTTTTTATGTTTGAAAAAGATATAATTTGAATATTAATTTTCATGTTTAAAATATAATGAATTCAGTTAATTTTAATAACCAAAATTGAAATAAAACTAATGTGATTAGAAGAATCAACATTTCTTTTAAATGTTTATAAAATTAAAGTGAGATGGGTAAGTTTTAGTTATATACATAATTGGACAAAAACAGTGGAATATAATGTTAATGGAAAAAAGTTAGTAGGGTTAAGTTTCTATATTCACAGTTATCAAATGTGGGAGCTATAAATCACGCTAAACTTGGTATCATCAATTTGAAAATAGAATTGATTTAATTTAATTAATATTTTTTTTCTATATGTAAAATTCACCATAAAATATATATATGAAATTAAGTTTTATGAAAGTTAATCCTACCAAATAATTTTTTCCACTTGAAAGTGGATTCTTAAAGTAGACTAATTATCCTTTTATTTCCATATGTGGCATCAATATATATCACATGGCGATGCTATTAGCTATATAAACCATCTTAGTTCCGAGGATTGGGCAATAATTCTCAAGCCCTAACATATATTCACTAAAGAGTATAGGTGTAGTGTCAAGAAAAATGAAGGGGAGCAGAGTTTCGTCAATTTTGGTGATTTGCTTATTGTTGCATTTGCTTATAGTGCAGTCTGAAGCATCATTTGCAGGTTGTTATGCGATATGTATGGCTCCATGTGTCTTGAAAAGGCCATCACTCCGTGAAGTGGCCATATGTGCTGCCACGTGCATAGCAAAATGCCATACAAATAACCATAACCACAGTGATCCACAAGACTTTTGTGAGCTCGGTTGTGCTACCTCAATTGTGCGGCAACATCAGCACCCCTGAAAATATAGGTATCCCTTTGCCATTCTCATTTAAGACTCTAAAACTCCACATGATAACACTACCTCAGCTAATTATTTTAATGTTTTCGTTTTATTTTGTTTGACAGATGCAATATAAAGTGGAAAGCTGTGTCAATTCATGCCCAGACAAATGTGTTCCCAATTAGATGGAATCAGAAATGCAATTTGAAAAGAAGTTGAATATCTAAGCGGTATATATTTGTTATTCAAGTTGTCCATGAAAAAAGGAGAATAAATTCAGGTTATTTTAATAAAATTACATCCAAATCTATAGTGTGAATCTTGGCCGGGTGAATGGTTCTATAAGCAACTTCCATATAATTTTTCTTTTTTTTGTTTTAATTTTTAGTGTGATTCTAAAGTTTTAATTAACTTCATGCAAAACGGATGGGTCAAAAATATATCAATTTGTTAATTTTTCAACCACCAATTATACAAGCAACAAAAAAATATCAAGTTAGAAACTAAAATTTTCTTTCACATCTAGACAAAATATAGTATCGTTCCTCTCACAAGATGCTGGCGTAGTGAAAGTGAGTTTTGTGCTCGCCGCATGAGAACTGAGGCTTGATTCCTAGGAGTAACATATCATGGAGAGGTTCATATCATTATCACTCCTAGTCTGGGTAAGATTAGGCTTTATCAGGCGGTTCAAATGGGTCGAACCTTATAAAGGATTCTTTGATTCATGCCAAAAAAAAATATAGTATCGTTCCAAACAATCTCAACCATTTTGTCTTCTTTTTTTTAATGACTAAAAGAGTTAAAAAAAATTAAAAAGCTAGCAAGGCTTTAGAGAAAGTAACACATGAGTAATCAACTAGAAGGAACATAAACCAAAAGGATCTTCGGAAGTAATAAGTTTAAAAGGATCCACATGTGAGGTATCTAGCTCCTTTCTTTGCTAGATGTAGTTGAAAAGTTCATTTACATAATATATAAGAAGAGAGTCCAATTGTGAAATGCTGGAAGAATATAATGACATGTGACAATTTGTTGTAATAACATGTGTAAAGACTATTAATTGAATTATTTAATTGTTAACTGAGAATAACTTCTCAAATTATAGACAAACAAATCCTTAAGAAAGTACGCAATTTATAATATTATTAATTAATAATTAAATTAATTAAACATTGCTAATTTAAAAAATTGTGCAATTGATAACGCTTATTAGTTAATATTAAAATAATTAATAATATTTTTAATGTACAAATAATCAGCAATTTGCAAAAAGAGTATGTACGGTAAAGGCACGCTGGAAGGAGAAAATGTCATGTGGTAGTTTGAGGTGACAACATGTTTCCCTTGCTATAGTTGAGATCAATGGCTTTTGGGAGGTAGGAGCTCGAACCCTCTTTAGTTGAAGTAGAAAATAGATACAATAATATTAAAACTATTTAAAATTTTCATTCTTAGGAAGATACAATAAACTTCCATGATATTAATTTTAATCTATGTATTCAATATTTGAGAGTCAATTAATGTCCTGCACAACCACAAAAATTAAAAGATATACCTTAAATCAAAATCAAGTAGTAATGACATTATTATCTTACTTACGTTACATATGTGCTTTACACTATAATTCACCTTCAACAATGACTACAAGTTTAAGATTGAAATTGGAATTAGCTCACCTGGTCGACTTGAGTTTGATTGCCATTGCCATTGCCAATGCAAATCCATCAAAAATTTTAAAAATATTGGTATCAATTTTCCAAACCAAGCATTTTACAATAAAGCATTTTAAATCCTTTCATACACTTACATTTCCTTAAAATCCCTTCTCCAAACACTCTAAAATGAATGCTTATACACATAGCAATTGGTGCTCCAGTTTTCATTTATTTTCTTATATTGGTAAGCTTATACATGCTTGAATTAAAATTATTTGAATTGAAAATTTTGCTTTTCGACTTATATCTCTAACATTTCTACTTCAAAGTGAAAACTTGTTTATCAAAAATCATAACTTATTCGAAATTCTAAAATTTTTTACTAAATGCTAATGGTCATAAATTCACAGGCCATATATATAGCTAAACCTTAGTTAATGACAAACCTTTGTAATTTTTTTCCTATCAGTATTGTTTTAGTAGATATCAGAAGTCATTCTATGACTTTAATAGGTATTTCTATTTATATCTATTCCTACATTTCTTATTAAAAATACTCTGTGAATTTATCTAATATATTATGTAAAAGAAAATGACAACTATTTTTGGGCTAATTCAAATACATTTAAAGAAATGAATGAAACCAATTAAAATTGATGCCATTACATATTTTTGTTCATAGGCATAGCTGTACTCAGATAGCCAATTGCATTAACTGGGCCTTATTATCCAAGAAAAAAATGCTACTACTATTATGTAAAAGAAAATGATGACGAATTTATTCTTTATACTATTTTTGGGCTAATCCAAATACATTTATAGAAATGACTGAAACCAATTAAAATTGATGCCATTATGTGTTTTAGTTCATAGACATAGCAATACTCAGATAGTCATTTGCACTAACTGGGCCTTATTATCCAAGAAAAAAATATGCTACTACAATATCCCTTACAAGTAAAATGCTAAAACCATGCGTCAACGATTCACAAGGTAACCCTGCAAATGGAAGAACAGGAGAGACTATATAAGAGGTAAGGGTGTTCATAACGGAACCAAACTGATATAAATCAAAAAAATCTAACCAAAAAATCAAAAAATTTAAGTCTTATGCCTATCCATGTAATGATGGCTTCTAGTTGGTTGGTGACTAGTTTGGTTCAAGTGGAACCAAATAGGAGTAATTGAATAGTGCTAGTTTAGTTCCTCTAACCAAGTTATGATGACTTGTTCTTGTCCATTGGTTTGCTTCAAGTGTCACGGTTTTGTTGGTTAATTCTGAACCAGTGGCATGCTTACACATGTAAGCCTTCCAAGTGGCACATTTTGATTGGCTAAATTATGCTAATTTCACTTGTTTCGATTAAAAAATATTTAGAAGCTAATTAATAAATTAAGTCGTTAATTTAGCTAATTCTTACTTTTTTAACATTTTCACCGGATAAAAATATCCTCGTTCACAACTCAAAAATTATAAATTTGCCACTATTTAATTTTCAATATTCCACCAGGTATTTCAATTAGTCCTAATTGCCGTTTTTAGTACTCTCTATTAATTTGAACAACAATACAAAAATAATAACAATTAAACAGAGTAAGAAATAATAATAAGTAATAAAACAACCAATTAAGGTGTTTAAGATGTCATTATTATCTTCGTAGGCACATGGAAATTAATAAAAATAAATAATATACATTTCCTGAAATGTTTACAAAACCAAATTGAGATGGGTAAATTTTAGTTATATACATAATTAGACAAAAACAATGCAATATAATTTTAATGGAAAAAAATTAGTAAGGGTTAACATTTTGCATTCACACTTATTAAATATGGAAACATGTAGTAACATTTTGCGTTCACACGTATTTTAGAATTGTTAGAAGATAAAATTAATTTTATTTCATTAACAAATAATTTTTTATGTTTGAAAAAAAAATATAATTTCAATATTTAATTTCCATGTTTAAAATATATTGAATTCATTTTATTTTAATAATCAACATTGAAATAAAATTGAATGTCATTATTATCTTCGTAGGTATATGGAAATTAATAAAAATGAATAATATACATTTCTTGTAAATGTTTACAAAACCAAATTGAGATGGGTAAATTTTAGTTATATACATAATTAGACAAAAACAATGCAATATAATTTTAATGGAAAAAAATTAGTAGGTTAACATTTTGCATTCACACTTATTAAATATGGAAACATGTAGTAACATTTTACATTTTCACGTATTTAGAATTGTTAAGAAGATAAAATTAATTTTATTTCATTAACAAATAAATTTTTATGTTTAAAAAAATTATAATTTCAATATTAATTACCATGTTTAAAATATATTGAATTCATTTTATTTTAATAATCAACATTGAAATAAAATTAATGTCATTATTATCTTCGTAGGTATATGGAAATTAATAAAAATGAATAATACACATTTCAAAACCAAATTGAGTTATATACATATTTAGACAAAAACAATGCAATATAATTTTAATGGAAAAAAAAATAGTAAGGGTTAACATTTTGCATTCACACTTATTAAATATGGAAACATGTAGTAACATTTTGCATTCACACGTATTTAGAATTGTTAGAAGATAAAATTAATTTTATTTCATTAACAAATAAATTTTTATGTTTAAAAAAATTATAATTTCAATATTAATTTCCATGTTTAAAATATATTGAATTCATTTTATTTTAATAATCAACATTGAAATAAAATTAATTATTATCTTCGTAGGTATATGGAAATTAATAAAAATGAATAATATACATTTCTTGAAATGTTTACAAAACCAAATTGAGATGGGTAAATTTTAGTTATATACATAATTAGACAAAAACAATGCAATATAATTTTAATGGAAAAAAATTAGTAGGTTAACATTTTGCATTCACACTTATTAAATATGGAAACATGTAGTAACATTTTGCGTTCACACGTATTTAGAATTGTTATAAGATAAAATTAATTTTATTTCATTAACAAATAAATTTTTATGTTTAAAAAAATTATAATTTCAATATTAATTTCCATGTTTAAAATATATTGAATTCATTTTATTTTAATAAACAACATTGAAATAAAATTAATGTCATTATTATCTTCGTAGGTATATGGAAATTAATAAAAATGAATAATATACATTTCTTGAAATGTTTACAAAACCAAATTGAGATGGGTAAATTTTAGTTATATACATAATTAGACAAAAAACAATGCAATATAATTTTAATGGAAAAAAATTAGTACGGTTAACATTTTGCATTCACACTTATTAAATATGGAAACATGCAGTAACATTTTGCGGTTCACACATATTTAGAATTGTTAGAAGATAAAATTAATTTTATATTCATTAATGAAAAAAATTTTATGTTTAAAAAAATTATAATTTCAATATTAATTTTCCATGTTTAAAATATATTGAATTCATTTTATTTTAATAATCAACATTGAAATAAAATGAATGTCATTATTATCTTCGTAGGTATATGGAAATTAATAAAAATGAATTATATACATTTCTTGAAATGTTTACAAAATCCAAATTGAGATGGGTAAATTTTAGTTATATGCATAATTAGACAAAAACAATGCCAATATAATTTTAATGGAAAAAAATTAGTAGGGTTAACATTTTGCATTCACACTTATTAAATATGGAAACATGTAGTAACATTTTTGTTTCACAGGTATTTAGAATTGTTAAAAGATAAAATTAATTTTATTTCATTAACAAATACAATTTTTATGTTTAAAAAAATTATAATTTCAATATTAATTTCCATGTTTAAAATATATTGAATTCATTTTATTTTAATAATCAACATTGAAATAAAATTTTATTATCTTCCTAGGTATATGGAAATTAATAAAAATGAATAATATACATTTCTTGAAATGTTTTACAAAACTAAATTGAGATGGGTAAATTTTAATTAATACAGAATTAGAGAAAAACAATGCAATATAATTTTAATGGAAAAAAATTAGTAAGGGTTAACATTTTGCGTTCACACTTATTAAATATGGAAACAAGTAGTAACATGTGTAAATGATATTTTTAAAATTATTTGAATGTTTAGCAAGAATATATCTCTTCTGAAATTAAAAATAAATAAATTCCTAAAGTTATTCCAATATTAACGTCATTAATTTATAAAATAATATTTGAATATCTAAAAATTCTGAAGATTGTATAATTCATAATATTATTAGTTAACATATGAACTATAAATTGTACCGTATTTAGAATTATTAACAAATAAAATTAAATTGATTTAATTAACATATAACTTTTTATGTTTGAAAAAAATATAATTTGAATATTAATTTTCATGTTTAAAATATAATGAATTCAGTTTAATTTTAATAACCAAAATTGAAATAAAACTAATGTGATTAGAAGAATCAACATTTCTTTAAATGTTTATAAAATTAAAGTGAGATGGGTAAGTTTTAGTTATATACATAATTGGACAAAAACAGTGGAATATAATTTTAATGGAAAAAAGTTAGTAGGGTTAAGTTTCTATATTCACAGTTATCAAATGTGGGAGCTATAAATCACGCTAAACTTGGTATCATCAATTTGAAAATAGAATTGATTTAATTTAATTAATAATTTTTTCTGTATGTAAAATTCACCATAAAAATATAATATGAAATTAAGTTTTATGAAAGTTAATCCTACCAAATAATTTTTTCCACTTGAAAGTGGATTCCTAAAGTAGACTAATTATCCTTTTATTTCCATATGTGGCATCAATATATATCACATGGCGATGCTATTAGCTATATAAACCATCTTAGTTCCGAGGATTGGGCAATAATTCTCAAGCCCTAACATATATTCACTAAAGAGTATAGGTGCAGTGTCAAGAAAAATGAAGGGGAGCAGAGTTTCGTCAATTTTTGGTGATTTGCTTATTGTTGCATTTGCTTATAGTGCAGTCTGAAGCATCATTTGCAGGTTGTTATGCAATATGTATGGCTCCATGTGTCTTGAAAAGGCCATCACTCCCTGAAGTGGCCATATGTGCTGCCACGTGCACAGCAAAATGCCATACAAATAACCATAACCACAGTGATCCACAAGACTTTTGTCAGCTCGGTTGTGCTACCTCAATGTGCAGCAACATCAGCACCCCTGAAAATATAGGTATCCCTTTGCCATTCTCATTTAAGACTCTAAAACTCCATATGATAACACTACCTCAGCTAATTATTTTAATGTTTTCGTTTTATTTTGTTTGACAGATGCATATAAAGTGGAAAGCTGTGTCAATTCATGCTCAGACAAATGTGTTCCCAATTAGATGGAATCAGAAATGCAATTTGAAAAGATGTTGAATATCTAAGCGGTATATATTTGTTATTCAAGTTGTCCATGAAAAAAAGGAGAATAAATTCAGGTTATTTTAATAAAATTACATCCAAATCTATAGTGTGAATCTTGGCCGGGTGAATGGTTCTATGAGCAACTTCCATATAATTTTTCTTTTTTTTTTGTTTAAATTTCTAGTGTGATTCTAAAGTTTTAATTCACTTCCTACAAAACGGATGGGTCAAAAGTATATCAATTTGTTAATTTTGCAACCACCAATTATACAAGTAACAAACAAATATCAAGTTAGAAACTAAAATTTTCTTTCACATCTAGACAAAATATAGTATCGTTCCGCTTACAAGATGCTGGCGTAGTGAAAGTGAGTTTTGTGCCTCACCGCATGAGAACTGAGGCTTGATTCCTAGGAGTGGCATATCATGGAGAGAGTGTCATATCATTATCACTCCTGGTCTGGGAAGATTAGGCCTTATGAGGCGATTCAAATGAGGTCGAACCTTATAAAGATACTTTGATTCATGCCAAAAAAAAAAATATAGTATCGTTCCAAACAATCTCAACCATTTTGTCTTCTTTTTTTTAATGACTAAAAGAGTTAAAAAAAATTAAAAAGCTAGCAAGGCTTTAGAGAAAGTAACACATGAGTAATCAACTAGAAGGAACATAAACCAAAAGGATCTTCCGGAAGTAATAAGTTTAAAAGGATCCACATGTGAGGTATCTAGCTCCTTTCTTTGCTAGATGTAGTTCTAAAGTTCATTTACATAATATATAAGAAGAGAGTCCATTTATGAAATGCTGGAAGAATATAATGACATGTGACAATTTGTAGTGATAACATGTGTAAAGACTATTAATTGAATTATTTAATTGTTAACTGAGAATAACTTCTCAAATTATAGATAAACAAATCCTTAAGAAAGTACGCAATTTATAATATTATTAATTAATAATTAAATTAATTAAACATTGCTAATTTAAAAAATTGTGCAATTGATAACGTTATTAGTTAATATTAAAATAATTAATAATATTTTTTTAATGTACAAATAATCAGCAATTTACAAAAAGAGTATGTACGGTAAAGGCACGCTGGAAGGAGAAAATGTCATGTGGTAGTTTGAGGTGACAACATTGTTTCCCTTGCTATAGTTGAGATCAATGGCTTTTGGGAGGTAGGAGCTCGAACCCTCTTTAGTTGAAGTAGAAAATAGATACAATAATATTAAAAACTATTTAAAATTTTCATTCTTAGGAAGATACAATAAACTTCCATGATATTAATTTTAATCTATGTATTCAATATTTGAGAGTCAATTAATGTCCTGCACAACCACAAAAATTAAAAGATATACCTTAAATCAAAATCAAGTAGTAATGACATATTATCTTACTTACTTACATATGTGCTTTACACTATAATTCACCTTCAACAATGACTAGATACAAGTTTAAGATTGAAAATAGGCCAATGGAATTAGCTCACCTGGTCGGCCTTCTACTTATGCTTCACCATGACTTGAGTTTGATTGCCATTGCCAATGCAAATCCATCAAAAATTTTAAAATATTGGTATCAATTTTCCAAACCAAGCATTTTAAATCCTTTCATACATTACATTTCCTTAAAATCCCTTCTCCAAACACTCTAAAATGAATGCTTATACACATAGCATTGGTGCTCCAGTAGTCATTTATTTACTTATTTGGTAAGCTTATACATGCTTGAATTAAAATTATTTGAATTGAAAATTTTCTTTTCGATTATATCTCTAACAATTCTACTTCAAAGTGAAAACTTGTTGATCAAAAATCATAATTATTCGAAATATTAAAATTTGTACTAAATGCTAATGGTCATATATTCACAGACCATATATATAGCTAACCTTAGTTAATGACAAACCTTTGTAATTTTTTTCCTATCAGTATTGTTTAGTAGATATCAGAAGTCATTCTATGACTTTAATGGTATTTCTATTTATATCTATTCCTATATTTCTTATTAAAAATACTCTGTGAATTTATCTAATATATTATGTAAAAGAAAATGACAACTATTTTTGGGCTAATTCAAATACATTTAAAGAAATGAATGAAACCAATTAAAATTGATGCCATTACATATTTTTGTTCATAGGCATAGCTGTACACAGATAGCCAATTGCATTAACTGGGCCTTATTATCCAAGAAAAAGATGCTACTACTATTATGTAAAAGAAAATGACGACAATTTATTCTTTATACTATTTTTGGGCTAATCCAAATACATTTATAGAAATGACTGAAACCAATTAAAATTGATGCCATTATGTGTTTTAGTTCATAGACATAGCAATACTCAGATAGTCATTTGCACTAACTGGGCCTTATTATCCAAGGAAAAAATATGCTACTACAATATCCTTACAAATAAAATGCTAAAATCCATGCGTCAACGATTCACAAGGTAACCCTGCAAATGGAAGAACAGGAGAGACTATATAAGAGGTAAGGGTGTTCATAACGGAACCAAACTGATATAAATCAAAAAAATCTAACCAAAAAATAAAAAATTTAAGTCTTATGCCTATCCATGTAATGATGGCTTCTAGTTGGTTGGTGACTAGTTTGGTTCAAGTGGAACCAAATAGGAGTAATTGAATAGTGCTAGTTTAGTTCCTCTAACCAAGTTATGATGACTTGTTCTTGTCCATTGGTTTGCTTCAAGTGTCACGGTTTTGTTGGTTAATTCTGAACCAGTGGCATGCTTACACATGTAAGCCTTCCAAGTGGCACATTTTGATTGGCTAAATTATGCTAATTTCACTTGTATCGATTAAAAAAATATTTAGAAGCTAATTAATAAATTAAGTCATTAATTTAGCTAATTCTTGTTTTTTAACTTTTCACCGGATAAAAAATGTCCTCGTTCACAACTCAAAAATTATAAATTTGCCACTATTTAATTTTTACTATTTCCTCCAGGTATTTCAATTAGTCCTAATTGTAGTTTTTAGTACTCTCTTTAATTTGAACAGCAATACAAAAAATAATAACAAATAAACAGAGTAAGAAATAATAATAAGTAATAAAACAACAATTAAGGTGTTTAAGATGTCATTATTATCTTCGTAGGCACATGGAAATTAATAAAAATAAATAATATACATTTCTTGAAATGTTTACAAAACCAAATTGAGATGGGTAAATTTTAGTTATACACATAATTAGACAAAAGCAATGCAATATAATTTTAATGGAAAAAAATTAGTAGGGTTAACATTTTGCATTCACACTTGTTAAATATGGAAACATGTAGTAACATTTTGCGTTCACACGTAGTTAGAATTGTTAGAAGATAAAATTAATTTTATTTGATTAACAAATAAATTTTTATGTTTAAAAAAATTATAATTTCAATGTTAATTTCCATGTTTAAAATATATTGAATTCATTTTATTTTAATAATCAACATTGAAATAAAATTAATGTCATTATTATCTTCGTAGGTATATGGAAATTAATAAAAATGAATAATATACATTTCTTGTAATGTTTACAAAACCAAATTGACATGGGTAAATTTTAGTTATATACATAATTAGACAAAAACAATGCAATATAATTTTAATGGAAAAAAATTAGTAGGTTTAACATTTTGCATTCACACTTATGAAATATGGAAACATGTAGTAACATTTTACGTTCACATGTATTTAGAATTGTTATAAGATAAAATTAATTTTATTTCATTAACAAATAAATTTTTATGTTTAAAAAAAATTATAATTTCAATATTAATTACCATGTTTAAAATATATTGAATTCATTTTATTTTAATAAACAACATTGAAATAAAATTAATGTCATTATTATCTTCGTAGGTATATGGAAATTAATAAAAATGAATAATATACATTTCTTGAAATGTTTACAAAACCAAATTGAGATGGGTAAATTTTAGTTATATACATAATTAGACAAAAAACAATGCAATATAATTTTAATGGAAAAAAATTAGTAGGGTTAACATTTTGCATTCACACTTATTAAATATGGAAACATGTAGTAACATTTTCGAAGGAATAACTTCAACCTGATAACACTAA
>NSJW01000130.1:0-205761 GCA_019955255.1 Castanospermum australe | reverse complement strand
CTCAGCTAATTATTTTAATGTTTTCGTTTTATTTTTGTTTGACAGATGCATATAAAGTGGAAAGCTGTGTCAATTCATGCTCAGACAAATGTGTTCCCAATTAGATGGAATCAGAAATGCAATTTGAAAAGATGTTGAATATCTAAGCGGTATATATTTGTTATTCAAGTTGTCCATGAAAAAAGGAGAATAAATTCAGGTTATTTTAATAAAATTACATCCAAATCTATAGTGTGAATCTTGGCCGGGTGAATGGTTCTATGAGCAACTTCCATATAATTTTTCTTTTTTTTGTTTTAATTTTTAGTGTGATTCTAAAGTTTTTAATTCACTTCCTACAAACGGATGGGTCAGAAATATATCAATTTGTTAATTTTTCAACCACCAATTATACAAGCAACAAACAAATATCAAGTTAGAAACTAAAATTTTCTTTCACATCTAGACAAAATATAGTATCGTTCCGCTTACAAGATGCTGGCATAGTGAAAGTGAGTTTTGTGCTCCCGCATGAGAACTGAGGCTCGATTCCTAGGAGTAACATATCATGGAGAGGTTTCATATCATTATCACTCCTAGTCTGGGAAGATTAGGTTTATGAGGCGATTCAAATGGGTCGAACCTTATAAAGATTCTTTGATTCATGCCAAAAAAAAATATAGTATCGTTCAAACAATCTCAACCATTTTGTCTTCTTTTTTTTAATGACTAAAAGAGTTAAAAAAAATTAAAAAGCTAGCAAGGCTTTAGAGAAAGTAACACATGAGTAATCAACTAGAAGGAACATAAACCAAAAGGATCTTCGAAGTAGTAAGTTTAAAAGGATCCACATGTGAGGTATCTAGCTCCTTTCTTTGCTAGATGTAGTTCAAAGTTCATTTACATAATATATAAGAAGAGCGTCCATTTGTGAAATGCTGGAAGAATATAATGACATGTGACAATTTGTAGTGATAACATGTGTAAAGACTATTAATTGAATTATTTAATTGTTAACTGAGAATAACTTCTCAAATTATAGATAAACAAATCCTTAAGAAAGTACGCAATTTATAATATTATTAATTAATAATTAAATTAATTAAACATTGCTAATTTAAAAAATTGTGCAATTGATAACGTTATTAGTTAATATTAAAATAATTAATAATATTTTTAATGTACAAATAATCAGCAATTTACAAAAAGAGTATGTACGGTAAAGGCACGCTGGAAGGAGAAAATGTCATGTGGTAGTTTGAGGTGACAACTTGTTTCCCTTGCTATAGTTGAGATCAATGGCTTTTGGGAGGTAGGAGATCGAACCCTCTTTAGTTGAAGTAGAAAATAGATACAATAATATGAAAACTATTTAAAATTTTCATTCTTAGGAAGATACAATAAACTTCCATGATATTAATTTTAATCTATGTATTCAATATTTGAGAGTCAATTAATGTCCTGCACAACCACAAAAATTAAAAGATATACCTTAAATCAAAATCAAGTAGTAATGACATATTATCTTACTTACTTACATATGTGCTTTACACTATAATTCACCTTCAACAATGACTAGATACAAGTTTAAGATTGAAATAGGCCAATGGAATTAGCTCACCTGGTCGGCCTTCTACTTTTGCTTCACCATGACTTGAGTTTGATTGCCATTGCCAATGCAAATCCATCAAAAATTTTAAAATATTGGTATCAATTTTCCAAACCAACCAAGCATTTTAAATCCTTTCATACATTACATTTCCTTAAAATCCCTTCTCCAAACACTCTAAAATGAATGCTTATACACATAGCATTGGTGCTCCAGTAGTCATTTATTTACTTATTTGGTAAGCTTATACATGCTTGAATTAAAATTATTTGAATTGAAAATTTTCTTTTCGATTATATCTCTAACAATTCTACTTCAAAGTGAAAACTTGTTTGATCAAAAAATCATAATTATTCGAAATATTAAAATTTGTACTAAATGCTAATGGTCATATATTCACAGACCATATATATAGCTAACCTTAGTTAATGACAAACCTTTGTAATTTTTTTCCTATCAGTATTGTTTAGTAGATATCAGAAGTCATTCTATGACTTTAATGGTATTTCTATTTATATCTATTCCTATATTTCTTATTAAAAATACTCTGTGAATTTATCTAATATATTATGTAAAAGAAAATGACAACTATTTTTGGGCTAATTCAAATACATTTAAAGAAATGAATGAAACCAATTAAAATTGATGCCATTACATATTTTTGTTCATAGGCATAGCTGTACACAGATAGCCAATTGCATTAACTGGGCCTTATTATCCAAGAAAAAGATGCTACTACTATTATGTAAAAGAAAATGACGACAATTTATTCTTTATACTATTTTTGGGCTAATCCAAATACATTTATAGAAATGACTGAAACCAATTAAAATTGATGCCATTATGTGTTTTAGTTCATAGACATAGCAATACTCAGATAGTCATTTGCACTAACTGGGCCTTATTATCCAAGGAAAAAATATGCTACTACAATATCCTTACAAATAAAATGCTAATCCATGCGTCAACGATTCACAAGGTAACCCTGCAAATGGAAGAACATGAAAGACTATATAAGAGGTAAGGGTGTTCATAATGGAACCAAACTGATATAAATCAAAAAAATCTAACCAAAAAATAAAAAATTTAAGTCTTATGCCTATCCATGTAATGATGGCTTCTAGTTGGTTGGTGACTAGTTTGGTTCAAGTGGAACCAAATAGGAGTAATTGAATAGTGCTAGTTTAGTTCCTCTAACCAAGTTATGATGACTTGTTCTTGTCCATTGGTTTGCTTCAAGTGTCACGGTTTTGTTGGTTAATTCTGAACCAGTGGCATGCTTACACATGTAAGCCTTCCAAGTGGCACATTTTGATTGGCTAAATTATGCTAATTTCACTTGTATCGATTAAAAAATATTTAGAAGCTAATTAACAAATTAAGTCGTTAATTTAGCTAATTCTTGTTTTTTAACTTTTCACCGGATAAAAATGTCCTCGTTCACAACTCAAAAATTATAAATTTGCTACTATTTAATTTTTACTATTCCTCCAGGTATTTCAATTAGTCCTAATTGTAGTTTTTAGTACTCTCTTTAATTTGAACAGTAATACAAAAATAATAACAAATAAACAGAGTAAGAAATAATAATAAGTAATAAAACGACAATTAAGGTGTTTAAGATGTCATTATTATCTTCGCAGGCACATGGAAATTAATAAAAATAAATAATATACATTTCTTGAAATGTTTACAAAACCAAATTGAGATGGGTAAATTTTAGTTATACACATAATTAGACAAAAGCAATGCAATATAATTTTAATGGAAAAAAATTAGTAGGGTTAACATTTTGCATTCACACTTGTTAAATATGGAAACATGTAGTAACATTTTCCGTTAACACGTAGTTAGAATTGTTAGAAGATAAAATTAATTTTATTTGATTAACAAATAAACTTTTATGTTTTAAAAAATTATAGTTTCAATGTTAATTTCCATGTTTAAAATATATTGAATTCATTTTATTTTAATAATCAACATTGAAATAAAATTAATGTCATTATTATCTTCGTAGGTATATGGAAATTAATAAAAATGAATAATATACATTTCTTGTAATGTTTACAAAACCAAATTGACATGGGTAAATTTTAGTTATATACATAATTAGACAAAAACAATGCAATATAATTTTAATGGAAAAAAATTAGTAGGTTTAACATTATGCATTCACACTTACGAAATGTGGAAACATGTAGTAACATTTTACGTTCACATGTATTTAGAATTGTTATAAGATAAAATTAATTTTATTTGATTAACAAATAAATTTTTATGTTTAAAAAAATTATAATTTCAATATTAATTACCATGCTTAAAACATATTGAATTCATTTTATTTTAATAAACAACATTGAAATAAAATTAATGTCATTATTATCATCGTAGGTATATGGAAATTACTAAAATTGAATTATATGCATTTCTTGAAATGTTTACAAAACCAAATTGAGATGGGTAAATTTTAGTTCTATACATAATTAGAAAAAAAACAATGCAATATAATTTTTAATGGAAAAATATTAGTAGGGTTAACATTTTGCATTCACACTTATTAAATATAGAAACATGTAGTAACATTTTGTGTTCACACGTATTTAGAATTGCTAGAAGATAAAATTAATTTTATTTGATTAACAAATAAATTTTTATGTTTAAAAAAAATTATAATTTCAATATTAATTACCATGCTTAAAACATATTGAATTCATTTTATTTTAATAAACAACATTGAAATAAAATTAATGTCATTATTATCTTCGTAGGTATATGGAAATTAATAAAATTGAATTATATGCATTTCTTGAAATGTTTACAAAACCAAATTGACATGGGTAAATTTTAGTTATATACATAATTAGACAAAAACAATGCAATATAATTTTATTGGAAAAAAATTAGTAGGTTTAACATTTATGCATTCACACATACGAAATGTGGAAACATGTAGTAACATTTTACGTTCACATGTTTTTTAGAATTGTTATAAGATAAAATTAATTTTATTTGATTAACAAATAAATTTTTATGTTTAAAAAAATTATAATTTCAATATTAATTACCATGCTTAAAACATATTGAATTCATTTTATTTTAATAAACAACATTGAAATAAAATTAATGTCATTATTATTATCTTCGTAGGTATATGGAAATTAATAAAAATTGAATTATATGCATTTCTTTTGAAATGTTTTACAAAACCAAATTGAGATGGGTAAATTTTAGTTCTATACATAATTAGAAAAAAACAATGCAATATAATTTTAATGGAAAAATATTAGTAGGGTTAACATTTTGCATTCACACTTATTAAATATAGAAACATGTAGTAACATTTTGTGTTCACACGTATTTAGAATTGCTAGAAGATAAAATTAATTTTATTTGACTAACAAATAAATTTTTATGTTTAAAAAAATTATAATTTCAATTTTAGTTACCATGTTTAAAATATATTGAATTCATTTTATTTTAATAAACAACATTGAAATAAAATTAATGTCATTATTATCTTCGTAGGTATTTGGAAATTTAATAAAAATGAATAATATACATTTTTTGAAATATTTACAAAACCAAACTGAGATGGGTAAATTTTTGTTATCTACATAATTAGACAAAAACAATGCAATATAATTTTAATGAAAAAAATTAGTAGGTTTAACATTTTGCATTCACCCTTATGAAATATGGAAACATGTAGTAACATTTTACGTTCACTTGTATTTAGAATTGTTATAAGATAAAATTAATTTTATTTCATTAACAAATAAATTTTTGTGTTTAAAAAAATTATAATTTCAATATTAATTACCATGTTTAAAATATATTGAATTCATTTTATTTTAATAATCAACATTGAAATAAAATTAATGTCATTATTATCTTCGTAGGGATATGGAAATTAATAAAATTGAATTATATGCATTTCTTGAAATGTTTACAAAACCAAATTGAGATGGGTAAATTTTAGTTATATACATAATTAGAAAAACAATGCAATATAATTTTAATGGAAAAATATTAGTAGGGTTAACATTTTGCATTCACACTTATTAAATATAGAAACATGTAGTACATTTTGTTTCACACGTATTTAGAATTGTTAGAAGATAAAATTAATTTTATTTGACTAACAAATAAATTTCTATGTTTTAAAAAATTATAATTTCAATATTAGTTACCATGTTTAAAATATATTGAATTCATTTTATTTTAATAAACAACATTGAAATAAAATTAATGTCATTATTATCTTCGTATGTATTTGGAAATTAATAAAATAAGTAATATACATTTCCTGAAATGTTTACAAAACCAAATTGAGATGGGTAAATTTTAGTTATACACATAATTAGACAAAAGCAATGCAATATAATTTTAATGGAAAAAAATTAGTAGGGTTAACATTTTGCATTCACACTTATGAAATATGGAAACAAGTAGTAACATTTTGCATTCACTTGTATTTAGAATTGTTATAAGATAAAATTAATTTTATTTCATTAACAAATAAATTTTTGTGTTTAAAAAAATTATAATTTCAATATTAATTACCTTGTTTAAAATATATTGAATTCAATTTTATTTTAATAATCAACATTGAAATAAAAATTAATGTCATTATTATCTTCGTAGGTATATGGAATTAATAAAAATGAATAATATACATTTCTGGTAATGTTTACAAAACGAAATTGACATGGGTAAATTTTAGTTATATACATAATTAGACAAAAACAATGCAATATAATTTTAATGGAAAAAAATTAGTAGGTTTAACATTTTCCATTCACACTTATGAAATATGGAACATGTAGTAACATTTTACGTTCACTTGTATTTAGAATTGTTATAAGATAAAATTAATTTTATTTCATTAACAAATAAATTTTCATGTTTTAAACAAAATTTTAATTTCAATATTAATTTCCATGTTTAAAATATATTGAATTCATTTTATTTTAATAATCAACATTGAAATAAAATTAATGTCATTATTATCTTCGTAGGTATATGGAAATTAATAAAACTGAATTATATATATTTCTTGAAATGTTTACAAAACCAAATTGAGATGGTAAATTTTAGTTATATACATAATTAGAAAAAAACAATGCAATATAATTTTAATGGAAAAATATTAGTAGGGTTAACATTTTGCATTCACGCTTATTAAATATAGAAACATGTAGTAACATTTTGTGTTCACACGTATTTAGAATTGTTAGAAGATAAAATTAATTTTATTTGACTAACAAATAAATTTCTATGTTTAAAAAAATTATAATTTCAATATTAGTTACCATGTTTAAAATATATTGAATTCATTTTATTTTAATAAACAACATTGAAATAAAATTAATGTCATTATTATCTTCGTAGGTATTTGGAAATTTATAAAAATGAATAATATACATTTTTTGAAATATTTACAAAACCAAACTGAGATGGGTAAATTTTTGTTATATACATAATTAGACAAAACAATTCAATATAATTTTATTGAAAAAAATTAGTAGGTTTAACATTTTGCATTCACACTTATGAAATATGGAAACATGTAGTAACATTTTGCATTCACTTGTATTTAGAATTGTTATAAGATAAAATTAATTTTATTTCATTAACAAATAAATTTTTGTGTTTAAAAAATTATAATTTCAATATTAATTACCATATTTAAAATATATTGAATTCATTTTATTTTAATAATCAACATTGAAATAAAATTAATGTCATTATTATCTTCGTAGGTATATGGAAATTAATAAAAATGAATAATATACATTTCTGGTAATGTTTACAAAACGAAATTGACATGGGTAAATTTTAGTTATATACATAATTAGAAAAACAATGCAATATAATTTTAATGGAAAAAAATTAGTAGGTTTAACATTTTCCATTCACACTTATGAAATATGGAACATGTAGTAACATTTTACGTTCACTTGTATTTAGAATTGTTATAAGATAAAATTAATTTTATTTCATTAACAAATAAATTTTCATGTTTAAACAAAATTATAATTTCAATATTAATTTCCATGTTTAAAATATATTGAATTCATTTTATTTTTAATAATCAACATTGAAATAAAATTTCATTATCTTCGTAGGTATATGGAAATTAATAAAAAATGAATAATATACATTTCTTGAAATGTTTACAAAACCAAATAGAGATGGGTAAATTTTAGTTAATACATAATTAGACAAAAACAATGCAATATAATTTTAATGGAAAAAAATTAGTAGGTTTAACATTTTGCATTCACAACTTATGAAATATGGAAACATGTAGTAACATTTTACGTTCACTTGTATTTTAGAATTGTTATAAGATAAAATTAATTTTATTTCATTAACAAATAAATTTTTTGTGTTTAAAAAAATTATAATTTCAATATTAGTTACCATGTTTAAAATATATTGAATTCATTTTATTTTAATAAACAACATTGAAATAAAATTAATGTCATTATTATCTTCGTAGGTATTTGGAAATTTTTAAAAATGAATAATATACATTTCTTGAAATATTTACAAAACCAAACTGAGATGGGTAAATTTTTGTTATATACATAATTAGACAAAAACAATGCAATATATTTTTAATGGAGAGAAATTGGTTGGTTAACATTTTACATTCACACTTATTAAATATGGAAACATGTAGTAATATTTTGCGTTCACACGTAGTTAGAATTGTTAGAAGATAAAATTAATTTTATTTGATTAACAAATAAATTTTTATGTTTGAAAAAAAAATTATAATTTTCAATGTCAATTTCCATGTTTAAAATATATTGAATTCATTTTATTTCAATAATCAACATTGAAATAAAATTAATGTCATTATTATCTTCGTAGGTATATGGAAATTAATAAAATTGAATTATATACATTTCTTGAAATGTTTACAAAACCAAATTGAGATGGGTAAATTTTCAGTTATATACATAATTAGACAAAAACCAATGCAATATAATTTTAATGGAAAAAAATTAGTAGGGTTAACATTTTGCATTCACACTTATCAAATATAGAAACATGTAGTAACATTTTATGTTCACACGTATTTAGAATTGTTAGAAGATAAAATTAATTTTATTTCATTAACAAATAAATTTTTCATGTTTAAACAAAATTATAATTTCAATATTAATTTCCATGTTTAAAATATATTGAATTCATTTTATTTTAATAATCAACATTGAAATAAAAATTTTATTATCTTCGTAGGTATATGGAAATTAATAAAAATGAATAATATACATTTCTTGAAATGTTTACAAAACCAAATAGAGATGGGTAAATTTTAGTTATATACATAATTAGACAAAAACAATGCAATATAATTTTAATGGAAAAAAATTAGTAGGGTTTAACATTTTGCATTCACACTTATTGAAATATGGAAACATGTAGTAACATTTTACGTTCACACGTATTTAGAATTGTTAGAAGATAAAATTAATTTTATTTCATTAACAAATAAATTTTTGTGTTTAAAAAAATTATAATTTCAATATTAGTTACCATGTTTAAAATATATTGAATTCATTTTATTTTAATAAACAACATTGAAATAAAATTAATGTCATTATTATCTTCGTAGGTATTTGGAAATTAATAAAAATGAATAATATACATTTCTTGAAATATTTACAAAACCAAACTGAGATGGGTAAATTTTTGTTATATACATAATTAGACAAAAACAATGCAATACAATTTTAATGGAGAAAAATTAGTAGGTTAACATTTTACATTCACACTTATTAAATATGGAAACATTTAGTAACATTTTGCGTTCACACGTAGTTAGAATTGTTAGAAGATAAAATTAATTTTATTTTGATTAACAAATAAATTTTTATGTTTAAAAAAATTATAATTTCAATGTTCAATTTCCATGTTTAAAATATATTGAATTCATTTTATTTTAATAATCAACATTGAAATAAAATTAATGTCATTATTATCTTCGTAGGTATATGGAAATTAATAAAAATGAATAATATACATTTCTTGTAATGTTTACAAAACCAAATTGACATGGGTAAATTTTAGTTATATACATAATTAGACAAAAACAATGCAATATAATTTTAATGGAAAAAAATTAGTAGGTTTAACATTTTGAATTCACACTTATGAAATATGGAAACATATAGTAACATTTTACATTCACATGTATTTTGAATTGTTATAGATAAAATTAATTTTATTTCATTAACAAATAAATTTTTATGTTTAAAAAAATTATAATTTCAATATTAATTACCATGTTTAAAATATATTGAATTCATTTTATTTTAATAAACAACATTGAAATAAAATTAATGTCATTATTATCTTCGTAGGTTTATGGAAATTAATAAAAATGAATTATATACATTTCTTGAAATGTTTACTAAACCAAATTGAGATGGGTAAATTTCTGTTATATACATAACTAGAAAAAAACAATGCAATATAATTTTAATGGAAAAAAATTAGTAGGGTTAACATTTTGCATTCACACTTATTAAATATGGAAACATGTAATAACATTTTGTGTTCACACGTATTTAGAATTGTTAGAAGATAAAATTAATTTTATTTCATTAACAAATAAATTTTCATGTTTAAAAAAAATTATAATTTCAATATTAATTTCCATATTTAAAATATATTGAATTCATTTTTTTTTAATAATCAACATTGAAATAAAATGTTTTATTATCTTCGTAGGTATATGGAAATTAATAAAAATGAATAATATACATTTCTTGAAATGTTTACAAAACAAATTGAGATGGGTAAATTTTAGTTAATACAAATTAGACAAAAACAATGCAATATAATTTTAACTGGAAAAAAATTAGTAGGGTTAACATTTTGCATTCACACTTATTAAATATGGAAACATGTAGTAACTATTGTAAATGATATTTTTTTAAATTATTTGAATGTTTAGCAAGAATAAATCTCTTCTAAAATTAAAAATAAATAAATTCATTAAGTTATTCCAAATATTAACGTCATTAATTTATAAAATAATATTTGAATATCTAAAAATTCTGAAGATTGCATAATTCATAATATTATTAGTTAACATATGAACTATAAATTGTACCGTATTTAGAATTATTAACAAATAAAATTAAATTGATTTAATTAACATATAACTTTTTATGTTTGAAAAAAATATAATTTGAATATTAATTTTCATGTTTAAAATATAATGAATTCATTTAATTTTAATTAACCAAAATTGAAATAAAACTAATGTGATTAGAATAATCAACATTTCTTTAAATGTTTATAAAATTAAAGTGAGATGGGTAAGTTTTAGTTATATACATAATTGGACAAAAACAGTGGAATATAATTTTAATGGAAAAAAGTTAGTTGGGTTAAGTTTCTATATTCACAGTTATCAAATATGGGAGCTATAAATCACGCTAAACTTGGTATCATCAATTTGAAAATAGAATTGATTTAATTTAATTAATAATTTTTTGTATTTGTAAAATTCACCATAAAAATATAATATGAAATTAAGTTTTATGAAAGTTAATCCTACCAAATAATTTTTTCCACTTGAAAGTGGATTCCTAAAGTAGACTAATTATCCTTTTATTTCCATATGTGGCATCAATATATATCACATGGCGATGCTATTAGCTATATAAACCATCTTAGTTCCGAGGATTGGGCAATAATTCTCAAGCCCTAACATATATTCACTAAAGAGTATAGGTGCAGTGTCAAGAAAAATGAAGGGGAGCAGAGTTTCGTCATTTTTGGTGATTTGCTTATTGTTGCATTTGCTTATAGTGCAGTCTGAAGCATCATTTGCAGGTTGTTATGCGATATGTATGGCTCCGTGTGTCTTGAAAAAGCCATCACTCCCTGAAGTGGCCATATGTGCTGCCACGTGCTTAGCAAAATGCCATAAAAATAACCATAACCACAGTGATCCACAAGACTTTTGTCAGCTCGGTTGTGCTACCTCAATGTGCAGCAACATCAGCACCCCTGAAAATATAGGTATCCCTTTGCCATTCTCATTTAAGACTCTAAAACTCCATATGATAACACTACCTCAGCTAATTATTTTAATGTTTTCGTTTTATTTTGTTTGACAGATGCATATAAAGTGGAAAGCTGTGTCAATTCATGCTCAGACAAATGTGTTCCCAATTAGATGGAATCAGATATGCAATTTGAAAAGATGTTGAATATCTAAGCGGTTTATATTTGTTATTTTCAAGTTGTCCTATGAAAAAAGGAGAATAAATTCAGGTTATTTTAATAAAATTTACATCCAAATATATAGTGTGAATCTTGGCCGGGTGAATGGTTCTATGAGCAACTTCCATATCATTTTTCTTTTTTTTTGTTTTAATTTCTCGTGTGATTCTAAAGTTTTAATTAACTTCATGCAAAACGGATGGGTCAAAAGTATATCAATTTGTTAATTTTGCAACCGCTAATTATACAAGTAACAAACAAATATCAAGTTAGAAACTAAAATTTTCTTTCATATCTAGACAAAATATAGTATCGTTCCACTTACAAGATGCTGGCGTAGTGAAAGTGAGTTATGTCCTCACGCATGAGAACTGAGGCTTGATTCCTAGGAGTGGCATATCATAGGAAGGACCATATTATTATCACTCATGGTCTGGGGAGATTAGGCCTATGAGACGGCTCAAATGTTTCGAACCTTATAAAGATACTTTGATTCATGCCAAAAAAAAATATAGTATCATTCCAAACAATCTCAACCATTTTGTCTTCTTTTTTTTAATGACTAAAAGACTTAAAAAAAATTAAAAAGCTAGCAAGGCTTTAGAGAAAGTAACGCATGAGTAATCAACTAGAAGGAACATAAACCAGAAGGATCTTGGGAAGAAATAAGTTTAAAAGGATCCACATGTGAGGTATCTAGCTCCTTTCTTTGCTGGATGTAGTTCAAAGTTCATTTACATAATATATAAGAAGAGAGTCCATTTATGAAATGCTGAAAGAATATAATAACATGTGACAATTTGTAGTGATAACATGTGTTAAGAATATTAATTGAATTATTTAATTGTTAACTGAGAACAACTTCTCAAATTATAGATAAACAAATCCTTAAAAGTATGCAATTTATAATATTATTATTAATAATTAAATTAATTAAACATTGCTAATTTAAAAAATTATGTAATTGATAACATTATTAGTTAATATTAAAATAATTAATAATTCTAATATTTTTAATGTACAAATAATCAGCAATTTGCAAAAAGGGTATGTACGGTAAAGGCATGCTGGAAGGAGAAAATGTCATGTGGTACTTTGAGGTGACAACATGTATCCCTTGCTGTAGTTGAGATCAATAGCTTTTGGGAGGTAGGAGCTCGAACCCTCTTTAGTTGAAGTAGAAAATAGATACAATAATACTAAAATTATTTAAAATTTTCATTCTTAGGAAGATACAATAAACTTCCATGATATTAATTTTAATCTATGTATTCAATATTTGAGAGTCAATTAATGTCTTGCACAACCACAAAAATTAAAAGACATACCTTAAATCAAAATCAAGTAGTAATGACATATTATCTTACTTACGTACATATGTGCTTTACACTATAATTCTCCTTCAACAATGACTAGATACAAGTTTAAGACTAAAATAGGCCAATGGGATTAACTCACCTAGTCGGCATTATGCTCATGCTTCACCATAACTTGAGTTTGATTGCCATTGTCAATGCAAATCCATCAAAAAATTTAAAATATTGGTAGCAATTTTCCCAAACCAAGCATTTTACAATAAAGCATTTTAAATCCTTTCATACATTACATTTCCTCAAAATCCCTTCTCCAAACACTCTAAAATGAATGCTTATACACATAGCATTGGTGCCCCAATTTTTATTTATTTACTTATTTGGTAAGCTTATACATGCTTGAATTAAAATTATTTGAATTGGAAATTTTCTTTTTGATTATATCTCCAACAATTCTTCTTCAAAGTGAAAACTTGTTTATCAAAAATCATAATTATTCAAAATTCTAAAATTTTTTTACTAAATGCTAATGGTCATAAATTCACAGACCATATACATAGCTAAACTTAGTTAACGACAAACATTTGCAATTTTTTTCCTATCCGTATTGTTTAGTACATATGAGAAGTCATTCTTTGACTTTAATGGTATTTCTATTTATATCTACACCTACATTTCTTATTAAAAATACTCTGTCAATTTGTCTAATATATTATGTAAAAGAAAATGACGACTATTTTTGGACTAATCCAAATACATTTAAACAAATGAATGAAACTAATTAAACTTGATGCCATTACGTATTTTTGTTCATAGGTATAGCAATACTCATATAGTCAATTAGATTAACTGGGCCTTATTATGCAAGAAAAAAATGCTACTACTTTCATGTAAAAGAAAATGACGATGATTTATTCTTTATACTATTTTTGGGCTAATCCAAATACATTTATAGAAATGACTGAAACCTATTAAAATTGATGCCATTATGTATTTTAGTTCATAGACATAGCAGTACTCAGATAGTCATTTGTACTAACTGGGCCTTATAATCCAAGAAAAAAAATACTATTACAATATCCCTACAAGTGAAATGCTAAAACATGTGTCTACGGTTCACTAGGTAACCCCGCAAATGGAAGGACATGAGAGACTATATAAGAGGTAAGGGTGCATATAACGGAACCAAACCGATATAAATAAAAAAAATCTAACCGAAAACCCAAAAATTTAAGCCTTGTGCCTATCCATGTAATGATGGCTTCTAGTTGGTTGGTGACTAGTTTGGTTCAAGTGGAACCAAATAGGAGTAATTGAATAGTGCTAGTTTAGTTCCTCTAACCAAGTTATGATGACTTGTTCTTGTCCATTGGTTTGCTTCAAGTGTCACGGTTTTGTTGGTTAATTCCAAACCAGTGGCATGCTTACATATGTAAGCCTTTCAAGTGGCACATTTTGATTGGCTAAATTATGCTAATTTCACTTGTTTTGATTAAAAAATATTTAGAAGCTAATTAATAAATTAAGTCATTAATTTAGCTAATTCCTGCTTTTTAACTTTTTATCGGACAAAAATGCCCTTATTCACAACTCCAAAATTACAAATTTGCCACTATTTAATTTTCACTGTTTCTCCAAGTATTTCAATTGGTCCTAATTGTAGCTTTCAATACTCTCTTTAATTTGAACAGCAATACAAAAATAATAACAATTAAATAGTGTAAAAAATAATAATAAGTAATAAAACAACAATTAAGTCTAATTAGGTTTTTATAATTCATCATATTTACTTAGATGGGGATTTAGATTTCTTCTACCCTAAACAAAATTTTGTCCTCAAAATCTGTTTACCAATTATAAATAATTCTAGATAGTCTTTCTGTAAATCTTTCTCCATTTCTCAAGTTGCTTCCTCAGGACTTAACCAAATGAATTGTCTTTCCTCTTAGCTGTTTTAGATTCTGGTCAATAATCCGTACAGGTCTTATTGAGTATATTAAATTATTTTTTAACTGCACTGATTCGCTCTCAATGGTTTGAGAAGGTTCAAAATAATATTTACTAAGCTGGGAAACATGAAAGACATCATGAAGATTTGAGAGATTTGAAAGAATTGCGATTTGGTAGGCAACTGACCCTATTTTTCTAAAAATTTGAAAAGGACCAAGAAATTTGGGACTCAAATTTTTGGATTTTAAGGATTTACCAATTCCAGTTATAGGAGAGATTTTAAGAAAAACATGTTCCCCTTCTTTAAATTCTAAAGGTTTTCTTCTTTGGTCTGCATAACTCTTCTACTTACTTTTGGCTGTGAGTAATCTATCCTTGATTATTTTGATTTGATCTGTGGTTTTTTGCACAATTTCAGGCTTTAACAACTTTCTTCCTCCAACTTCATACTAGTACAATAGGGATCTACATTTTTTACCATACAGAGCTTCGTAAGGTGTCATCGTAAGATTAGAATGATAACTATTATTATATACAAACTCTACTAATGGTAGATACTTTTCCTAACTTCCTTTATATTCCAAAACATAGGCTCTAAGCATATCCTCTATGGTTTGGATAGTTCTTTCAATTTGACCATATGTTTGCGGGTGATATACAGTGCTAGAACATTACCTGGATTCAAAATGAATTTTTTCATGTTTATGCGAAATCTGACATTATTTTTATTCAATTTTAAAATAGTCATTTTAAGCTTATAAAATCGAGGCTGTTGATTAAAACTTTTTAAAATATAAAAATTAGAATCGTTAATTAACTTAACAAAAATCATTTATCACGTAATTTGCATATGTTAATTAATACATGCAACATTTTCTTATGTATCTACATATATTTTTTAAAAGATTATAATTTTTTATAATTTAATTTTGATTTTCAGAAGGCAAAAAATGTCAAATAATTAAACATTTTGTTTTATGAAAATTCAAACTAATAGGAATGTGTTCGTAAGTTTAATAAATAGTATATTTAAGTTTGGAGACAAGTGGAGCGTGTAATTTCTTCTAAATCTTTATTTCATTGGATTAAAGGACTAGTGTGGATAACTCAAGCGATGAGAAGTATATTAATCATCACATGATTTTCATATAATTAATGAAAGCTCTTAAAAAATATTTATACAAAGACTTACGTTTCTTATAATTTGAGAGATTAGCCCAGATTTATAAATAAATTTTTAAGAATAAACCTCCTTTTAAGTCTTTCAAAAATACAAATATCATCATTTTCGTCAACCATAAAATTTTGACATCAATTTAGCCCCTAATCATTGAAAGTGAGATAAAATCGTTCTTCAGGAACTAATTTGATATAATTTTTATGATTGAAGTACTAAAATAATGTCAATTTTGCATGATTGATAGACTAAATGAATGATATTTTTTTATGTTAAATTGATATCAAACCAAAATGATGTCACTTTTCAAGATTAAGCAACTAATTAATATCAAAATTTTTTGAAGAACGAAAATAATGACACTTATATATTTAAAGAACAAAAAAATGAGTTAAATCAATTTTTAAAATTTTGCAATCAGACCCTTCAACTCTTGTTAAAGTTACCATTTCAAATATTCTCGGAAGCATAGAAGTTGGTAACATGCAATAACCTGATCGAGTTTCTATTATCAATAATTGTCACTCTAGCTTTGCCCACATAAAAATGTTACCCAATGTATAATCTATAATATATAAAGTGATGATCTATTTATGAAATTCTGAAAGGATACGAGGTCATCTGGCAGCAGCCTATAGTAATAACATGTGTAAATGATATTTTAAAAATTATTTGAATGTTAAGTGAGAATAAATCTCTTCCTAAATTAAAAATAAGAAAATTCATAAAATTATTCATTTGTTAGTCTCATTAATTAATACAATAATAGTTGAATATTTAAAAAATCTAAAAATTATATAATTGAAAATATTACTAGTTAGTATAAGAGTTATAAATTGTGCTGTATTTAGAATTGTTAGTAGATAAAATTAATTTTATTTCATTAACAAATAAATTTTTATGTTTGAAAAAATTATAATTTCAATATTAATTTCCATGTTTAAAATATATTGAATTCATTTTATTTTAATAATCAACATTGAAATAAAATTGATGTCATTATTATCTTCGTAGGCATATGGAAATTAATAAAAATGAATAATATACATTTCTTGAAATGTTTACAAAACCAGATTGAGATGAGCAAATTTTAGTTATATACAAAATTAGACAAAAACAATGCAATATAATTTTGATGGAAAAAAATTAGTAAGGTTAACATTTTGGTTTCACACTTATTAAATATGGAAACATGTAGTAACATGTGTAAATGATATTTTTAAAATTATTTGAATGTTTAGCAAGAATATATCTCTTCTGAAATTAAAAATAAATAAATTCCTAAAGTTATTCCAATATTAACGTCATTAATTTATAAAATAATATTTGAATATCCAAAAATTCTGAAGATTGTATAATTCATAATATTATTAGTTAACATATGAACTATAAATTGTACCGTATTTAGAATTATTAACAAATAAAATTAAATTGATTTAATTAACATATAACTTTTTATGTTTGAAAAAAATATAATTTGAATATTAATTTTCATGTTTAAAATATAATGAATTCAGTTAATTTTAATAACCAAAATTGAAATAAAACTAATGTGATTAGAAGAATCAACATTTCTTTAAATGTTTATAAAATTAAAGTGAGATGGGTAAGTTTTAGTTATATACATAATTGGACAAAAACAGTGGAATATAATTTTAATGGAAAAAAGTTAGTAGGGTTAAGTTTCTATATTCACAGTTATCAAAATTAGACAAGAAGTGGTGCAAATACCAAAATAAATAAAATTAAAAATAGGCCAAAAAAATTGTTTGAGCCTCTAAAAATTAATGTGGGTGGTACAAATATACACCCAAATACACCCTAAGTCTTAATAATAGAGTAATATTAACTTGCAAAATATACACCCTAAGTGTAAATGGTAGAGTAATATTAAATTGCGATGGTCTCTTATGTATTTTCTCTCCTTTCGATATTTATAAATATATGAAACTTGACTTATGTGTTCAATAAATATAATTAATGATAATATAAATGGCCAAGTTTTTTTATTAATTTTGAGATAAATACATTAAAAATTAATTCAATAAATATATCGAAATACATATGAAACTAAAGTTCTTGAAATTTAGCTTCTCTTTTTTAGGGAATAATATTGAAGTCGCCTTTGATGATGTTTTAAATTCAATTGAAAATTTCTCTCATCATATCAAATTAATTACATTAAATACTAACTTAATTTAGATTTTAAGATAAATTACAAAACACTAATTCAATATAGATGATAACTAATATTCTTGTATTTTTTACCCTTACACTAGGCATTTCCATTCATCCAATTGTTATTTAGTAACTAATTACACCTATCGGTACCTATTTAATAAAACGAATACCAAAAAAACCTCCTTAGAGGGTAACATAAATTTTATATTAGTTTTTTCAGTTACAAATCTTCAACCAAAATCCAAATGTTGACAAATTTAGGCAAAGCTAGTTTTATACTTTTATTCAAGGTTAGTTCAATGGAGGAGGAAGCAAAGTAGGACCATGCCAATTCAAAATTTTCTTTTTAGAGTCAACAGAACGATTTGGTCACCCAGCTACAAATCAATATACTCCAAAATCAGACAATCTATTTGTATCTGTAGCTTTTAAATTAAAGTTTCGCTTCGTAGATTAAAGTATAAATAAGATAGTAAACACCGACGAGAAATTTAAATATAAATTTTATATATTTATAAATTATTATATTCATATGTGTATTTTATAAAAAATTAAACTATAAATTTTACAAATAATAATTATTTTCATACTTCATAAAATATTAATCAAAAACTTTAAGTCTAGTTGGTACGGCGGGTTCATCCACCCATACAATACCAAATCGAACGTGTTAATGACCATCAATTTGTGAAAAATTATTAAATGCACATAGTATGACATAATTCTTTTATATCATAACAGTTAATGTACATTAGTTTTAATTATAATATTTAATTTAATTTAAAAAATTATGATTATGACGTAATTAGATAAAAATAATAATATTTAAATTTAATATGACACTCATTAAATATTGTAAAAGAATAATTTTGCATTATCCTAATAATAATTCTAATTATCAAATGAAGAAAGAATAAATGCATTTAATGTTTTTAAGATAATAAATGTTTTTATTTTTTAATTTAATATTTTATTATTATTTTATCTATTTACTTTTATTTATTATTTTAGATAATTTTTTGTTTCAAAAATATTTATAATTTAATAATATTAAAGAAGTATTAATTAATTTTTTTAACTTTATACTTATCTTTTAATGAAAAAAAAATTAGTGAAATAAGTAAAATTAAAAAAAAAATATTAATAAAGTAAGAAATATGGTGATTTAGTTATTTTGAATTATATTTCTTTAAAATTAAGATTATTTAATAATTTTTTTAACTCTTATATAATTATCTTAAATGATAGATAAAAATAAACGAAAAAAATATATATTATAAAAATTCTTTGGAGAAAAAATTAAGAAAACATAACATTACTCGTTATAAAAAGAATAAATTTATATCCTTCTAAATCATAATTATGATAATTTTCCTAATTTTTAATAAAATAAATATTAAATGAAAAAATAAAAATATTAATTATTATAAAAAATTAAAATACATTTAATATTTTTTTATTCAATAATAAGTAATTCTATATTTTTAAAATTTTTTTAATAATTTACTTACTACTTAATAAAATAAGTATTAAATAAAAAAATAAAATATTTAATATTTTAAAAATATAAAAAAATATTTAATACTTATTTATTTAATAATTAAAAATATGGATTAAAAATATAAATTTTTTTTAAAATTAAAAAGATTATTAAAATAATATTTAATATAATACCAAAAAATAATATTTAATAAGAATATATAAAACTGTTTTTATAAAAAATATTATCTTATAAATGCGTGTACCTTGTTGGCGTGTACACTCCACCGCTTCTTTCCTCGTCAGTTCCACCACGCGTAACGCGTTCTGTTTCCCCACGTTTTCGGTCAAACGAAGACCAAGGCAGAGCAGCCATCCTCTGCTCCCGAACCTTCATGCTCATTTTACACCCCCCAACACAACGACCATAGAAATTCCAAAGGGGACTTGGGGTGTTGTTGCTGTGAAAAATTTGGACAATACTTGCTTTAGCTACTGATCTTAAACAAGAAATGCATTTGTAATAAGAGCTACGTAAATATAAATACATAAAAAATTTAAAGATGGTTATACAAGTTAACTCAACTTGTCATGGGCTTGTCTTAAATAGGTTGGATCAAGTAGACTTATTTAATAAAAATATTAATATTTTATGTATTTTAATATAATTTTTTTAACTTACAAATTAACAGGTCAATCTGTTTATTCATTAATTTTATTTTTTTAAAAATATTTTTAATAATATATTTTATTTTTAATTATATAATTTTATTTATTTTTTATTAAAATCTTAAAATAAATATACATGAAAGAATTTAAATAATATTATTAAAAATAAATTAAATATATATATATATATAATAAACGAGTCATGAGTCTACCTACAAGTTGACTTAACTCGTTTAACTTACGAGTTAAATGAATCAAGTTTATTTAATTTAATTTTAAATTATTTAACCAATCTTAATCTTTTAAAATCACATATTATACAAATCAACTTGTATATCCAATTCTAATTAAAATAATTATCTAAGAATTATATTAATTTATGTAATTAACTTTTTTTTTATTTTTTTAAAACTTAATTTTAATTTTTAAATAATTTTATTAATACGAGCCTAAAAATATAACTTGATCCAATATTAAAATGAGTCTTCACTTAACCTAAATTTTTAATAATTTTTTAGTTTGTTATGAAATAAAGAAAGTAGCTGCAGTATCATTGAATTGACTGTGTGTTGGTAAAGCACCCAAAAAGGTCGCTACCGCTCCGTTTACTGACAGCGACAACGTTCAAAACCCAAATGCCACTTTTTTAATTATCGGCAAAATCTTTAAAAAATGGAACCCCATAGAAAGAAGATTTGCCTTTGCCTCCTTACCTTACATCACAGAAATTAAGAATAACAAATTAATAACTAATAATAATACACATACAAAGTTTAACTGTTTAAGCTCAAACCCAACAAATTTAAAAGAAAAAAACGAAAAACAACAAAAGAGAAAGCGTCAAGATTGGGTGTAGGTTTATCCCTCTGATGTTAGCAAATTATATCTTCTTCGAATCTCTCGCTCACAAAGTAGAGAGCTTCAGATTGTCAAGGTTTTCTCTCTTCTTTTATTTTCTTCTTCTTAATTTTTTTTTTCTTAATAGGCGTTTTTATTTATTTATATGCATTTTTTTCCTTAATTTTTTCTTTTGAGAATCAGTGTGTTTGGTTGGTGAGAAAATGAAGAGCTTTTTGTGCTGTAATTGGTTTCAGAAAATGAACACTGAATCTGAACTAAACTGAGCTAAGCCTTTGGGTTGTGGGTTCTAACTTGTTTGAAACGATTCCAGGTGTATGCGGATTGTTGGGGCGGATTGAAAGGTGGGATTTTGAGGTGAAAGGATTGAATTGGTGCAGGATTTCAGATGTCGGAGGAAGACCTTGTGGAGCTCAAGTTCCGTCTTTATGATGGATCAGATATTGGGCCCTTCCGCTACTCGCCAGCTTCTACTGTAGCCATGCTTAAGGAGAGAATTGTTGCAGAGTGGCCAAAAGGCAAGCACTTTTACATTCTGTTTACTTGTAAATTGTTCCTGGATTGTTTTTCCTTCTTTCGAGCACTGCTGATTCCACTTTCGTTTGATTTTCGTGTATGGTGTGGTTCCTAATGATAGCTTCGACAAACTAGGACTAAAGCTTCAAGTTCCCGAGCTTAAGTGAAATGAATGGTCCAGCTCTTTGAGGATTTTGTTATAAGGTTCCGCTGCATTTTTGTCAATCCTAGCTGTTTCTAGTTGTTGGGCAAACAAGGACTTGGATATTTTGTTTTGTATTTGATACTTTTATTGACATTTCCTCTGAGCAATATGCTTCAACTTCCTTTTGAAAACCTTTCTGCAAAGATGTTGGAGGCGTTGCTCGATTCTGTTTTGAGAAAAGTGTGCATTCTTTATTCTCAAATGGGGAAACTGGTGTATATATTGTTTGTTTTGCGGTTCTCTATGCGTGCCACATTAGAAGTTGGATAAACTTGCTTTGAAAAAATTTCTTGCTTCAAATGGGCCAAATTAGGTCACAGCAACCGATTCTTTATTAGCAAATTTAGAAAATCAATGAATCTAATGTCTGAATGGAGTAGTTCCGATTACATTATTTACTTCTCTTGTTACAAAAGAAAGCAGCACCTTCTTTGGTTTTTAAATTTCCATTTCAGGAAAGACAATTCATGTTTGTTATTGAGAAAAGCTTCAATAGTGATATCTACAAACCTCGTCAGTATGCATACAATAAATAAAAGTAATTGATGGTCAAATGTTGATGTATACTTAGAGTATTCACATAATTGTACCTCTGCACCCACAAATTGAGATGCTAGGATATCATGTGAAATTCTTTTGGTTTGTTAGGGAAGGGAGAAAGTTTGTCTTGACTACAGTTTTCTGTAAAAAATTTGCTGGTTATAGTGATCAGTGAGACATTTCTTACGTTGTTGCTTTCCCTGAGTTGTATATCTTTGGGACATTTGCTGGTCAAATGTTGATGTATACTTAGAGTATTCACATAATTGTACCTCTGCACCCACAAATTGAGATGCTAGGATATCATGCGAAATTCTTTTGGTTTGTCAGGGACGGGAGAAAGTTTGTCTTGACTACAGTTTTCTGTAAAAAATTTGCTGGTTATAGTGATCAATGAGACATTTGTTACGTTGTTGCTTTCCCTGAGTTGTATATCTTTGAGTGCTTGAGTGGTATTATATATAAGGTTTTGTATTTAATTCTGTTTGGTGTAATATCAGAGCCCATTACCTCCGTCCTGCGACTTATTTATTGCCACCAAATCCTTCTGATAGACAAGTCTTGTATTTTGTCCTGTTGTTCTTTCAAATAAAGCCGCCATTATATTTTCTATGTACATTCATGGCTTACCTTGAGTTTATTTTTTTTCCTCTTGGTAGGTATCATAGACTAGCACAACCTGTGAGTTTGGAACCCATGATCTTGACCTTACCTTTGTCCTTAAGGGTATGTTTAGGTGGAGGATAAGGGAGGGGAAGCGAAGATTTTAAGTAGACATTCCTCTTGTTTGATATATTTTTTTAAATGAGGGAAAGAAAATAAGGAATTATCATGTGATCCTCCAAAACCCCTTCTTGGTCATTTTTATAAATATTTTAAAGTTCTCTCAATTTGGAGGATTTTAACATTCGAAGAAAACTTATTACTTAACCTCCCCTCTCTGCCCTTTACTTCCCCTTCATTTTCTTTTGATTCCTTCCCCTTCCAACTCCCAAACATTTCCCTCCCTTCTGTTCCTTTCTCCCCCGTCCAAACATAGCATAAAACGAGAGGTAGTGCTATTGGCTTAGAGTGAGAAGATGTTAGTGAATCCTAGTAAGACTATTTACATGAAAGTGCTGTACAATTGAGATTGTCAGTTTTGTTATTCTATTTGTAGGAACATAGATTTATTGAGCCCAAAATAAGATATTACTTTGAAAACCTGGAACTCTTACTTATTTTTAATTCTTCAGAGTTGTTGTAGGTGTCTCCTAGCATGTTATTGGCATCTTAATTGAACATAAGCTTACCTATTGAATGAGAAAGAAAAGCTGAAGGTTACACACACACAAAGGAAAGAAGGTTACACACACACACACAAAGGAAAGCTGAAGTTTTGATCAAAAGTGTAAAAAAGCTGAAGTTTCTTTTCACTCATTCATATGTCCTTGAGGCTGTCTCACATGGATTGGGTTCCTCTGAAGTTCTAGGAATATAGAGTTCTTTTTTTGTGTGAAGTAAGAGTATCCTCACAGGGTTCGGCCTATTTGAACCACCTCATAAGCCTAATTTTCTTGGGTTAGGAGTAATAGTGGTATGGCCCTCCCCATGAGATGCAACTTCTAGGGATCGAATTGCAGTTCTTATGCCTAGGGACATAGCACACCTCATGGGTCTAGGAATATAGAGTTCTAATAATACTTACCAATGGATTAGATTAACACACAGGATCTTGCCAGATCTTTTAGTCCTATGTGGCAATTAAGTTGTTTTAATTTTGGCAATTTAACACGGGTGTTATTATCCATATCTGTAAAGTTAATAGGTTAATTGCCAAAATTGAAACTACATGGGGCTATTTACCAAAGGATAATTTGCATTTTAACCTTTTTTATATTGGGACATAAAATTTTTCCTCTTTTATTAATTTTAATTGTTATCATACTTGAGAAAGATATAACCATGAAAAATTAAGAAATATTTATAACTTTACATGTCTTAATTCAATATTCAAAGTAAATAATTAACAGGCATATAGTGTAATCTTGAGGGAAGAGAAATTTTAGCATTATTTTTATTTTATTTTCAATATAAAACATCAAATAAGCATGCTTGTCTTTTAAAAAATGTTAAAAAAAAATTTTAATTGAGAAATCGAGTGCATTTTGTTATTAAATGTATATGCTGAAACTTTATTATTCTACATTACTGTTTTATGTTGCTGACGTTTTAGTCTCTTTTTTTTTTTTTTGGTACCTCATCTTTGATTTTTAATGAAAAAAAATTAAGACAATTTTCTGCTAAAAAAATTAACAAAATGTAACAATGTCACAAAAAAAAATTATTTGGCACATCTGAAAGGAATTTTTAAACAATAGTATTAGGAGAATTGAGTTGACGACATTAATAAACGCTAAAATAAAAGTGGATACTTTTTTTTAGGTATATGAAAAAAAAATAGGAGTTAAATTTCTTAGAAAGTTAAAATGTGACAAGATTATAGTCCACTAGAGCTTTAAGAATTCTAGAGAATATACAGCCTTTCACAATAGAATCTTAGATTGAACTGTGATTATTTTAAATATCTCTTACTGTAGTTTCACTAAGAAATTTATTATGGAGATAACAACATATAAAACCTTTGATCTTCTTTCCAGATTAGTGCTGCAAATTTCTCTTCCTTTCCCTCCCACTTTTTGTTTGTAGTTTGATTATAAAAGGGCACCGCTAAAAAATGCTGGTTAATCAACTTTGATTGGTGGGGAGGGGGAGGGCAAGAATGAAAATTGAGATTGTTGTTTTAATGTTTTCTTTTCATACTTCTTTGCTCAACCAAGCAAAAGCATGAAAGCCTCAGTTGTTACTTTACTCATAAAGAATGTTAACTGTAATATTCTGATGAGTTGTGTCAATATTTTTCTGAAAAACACATGTTAGATTATTTAGTTCTAATCAGTTGCATAAAAAACTGAAGTTGTATAAGGTGCATAGATTACCTTGTTAAATTCTGCTACCGCCCTCTCCTGTTTCATCTTTGCTATGCATGTGTCTTGGGGTGGGTCCAAATGCAAATGTTCTTCTTTATTTTCTTTTTATTTCCTGTGCCTGTCCATGTATGTTTTCTGCTGCCCTCTGAGTTCTTGAAGAAGACATCATCAACTCCCTAATTTCATAAGTTTTGTTGATGAACTTGACCATAATGTATGTCTTATTGTCATTACTTGCTGCTACTACTATCTTGTTTCAGAGACAGAAAAGTAGTGTTAGTTATATTCTTCAATTTCTGTAATTTAGGTAAGAAAAAAGTCTAAATTTCCCCCCGAAGATAGTCATCTAAATCTAATTATGTTTGATGGATAAATTTGAAAAACCAGCTAACCAATTTCTAACTGGGGAAGAATGGTTAAATTGCCATGTTAGTCTTTCGCCATGCATCAAACATCACGAAACTGAACCCACTCAGATGCGGAAATTCAAAATTGAAGATATGGTGGAGGGTTGCAGATCCAAATTGCACTGGAATCTGCTGCCCAGATAAATTTCAAATTGGAAAAAACTGCCATTTTCTGTTAAATTGCCCTCTGTTAATGTTTAGCCTTAGAGAACTCATTTTCATTTTTTTCCAGACATTCAATGATGTAATTTTTATTTAGAAAAAAATACATTCAAGATTAATATACATGTACTTAAATAGTTTTTCACTCACGTGCATACTTGTGAGTTCGCTATCATATGTCATCTATAATTCTGTCCAAACAACTAAGTGATAATGACTGAGAGTATTCATAGTTTCATATTTGATCAGGCAGAGAGAGCAGATGGGTATGTGTCAGGTTGGGGGGAGGGGGGAGGAAAAAAAAAAAGAGAAAAGGAAAAGAATACAGGATAATGAAAATACTGTTGCTCTTTTGGCTTGATTTATTACATAAGTATACTGAGGAAAATACCAATTTATCCCTGCTGTTTCTCTGATCTGTTCGCCCATACCGTACAAGAGACATTGGCAAGGGTTGAAATTATAGGTTTTAGGCAGGGAGAAGAAAGAAAAGGGAAATAATATTAAACAATAGTGTTATATTGATATGAGAAAAATGTGTTTGATGTATTAGATGTGTTACAAAAGACAAAACATTAACCCTTATTTATATTCTAGTAACCCTAACTAAATAAGAAAATAAATCCGTAAATATAATGAAATTTGGAAACGACTCCTAAAATTGCTTCCTCAATTAGAGGACTAATTGATTTCACAACATATTCTAAGGATCTTCTAAAATATTCTAAATATATTCTAACAGCAAGATAGAAACAAGGTTAAGTTTTGAGCTCACTATGGAATTGAGATGGATGGTTTGGTTACGGTGTGAGATCTGGTACCTTTTGTTTATGAATAGTGTGCTGAATTGGAAGGAGCAATTGGTTTGAGCTGATTGATGTTCTGAAGATTGTCCACGACATCAGTGACATAGATGTGTTCTTTTTTATGTGAGAAATTTTTATCTATATGGTTGTTTAATTGCCATTGTATTTTGAGCAGCGTGTTAGCATGAACTTGCTCTTTAGTGACAGACAATATTAAGTCTCTTATGTTGTCACCTAAGCAGGAGGTTTTATAGTATCAGTATAAGAGAGTGGTTGAAACTTGGATGGGAACTAGGAACCAGATAACTCAGCTTAAAACTTCTGTTGGAAATGAGTTGGTTAAATCTTCTATTCCAAGTTTCCAACTGACTGGTTCTGCAATTTTTTTTGGATATTTCTTCCCCTGTAATACCTTCTGTTGTGATTAGTACACTACATTTCTAGTTATGATGTTGTGGTTCTGGTAATGCCATTAAATGGACAGTGCTTTCAGTAATTAAGCTCTCTCTCTCACACAAGATGCATTGCTTACACACAAAAATGACACTTAGTGTCCTTTATATGATTTCCTCTTCAGCTACCTGTTCTAACTTTGAAAGAATGCTGCCTCTCAGTGTTGCTATCTGCTAGCTTATACGACTCTTGTATTAATGGATGATTTGTTTTGTACTTGTGGCACAGTTCCCATGATTTTTCTTTTAATTCCTGTTGCATTAATGTGATCTTCTTCTCCCTTATATTCTTTTTTACTGTTTTGTTGGATATTTTGTTCTGGTTGTCCATAGATAAGAAAATTGTACCAAAGGCAGCGAATGATATAAAACTGATAAGTTATGGGAAAATTTTGGAGAACAACAAGACAGTTGGACAGTGTAGAGTACCTTTTGGTGAGCTTCCTAAAGGGGTTATCACCATGCATGCCGTCGTTCAGCCATCTTTGGCAAAAGCAAAAACAGGTAGATTTCATTCTGAAGTACATTGTATGATTATTTTCTACGCTTTTTAATAATTGACAAGTTTGCTGCAGAAGGTAATGCATTTATACTTCTATTCTTTCAAATCACCTTACATCAAATAGTTCAACTACTTAATAACACAACTCGTTAAATAAGGCCTAGTATATGTATGTACTTTCTGTCTTAAATTTCCATACCTTTTGTTCTGCTATATGGTGATTAATTTTTAGGGTCATATTCTTCATCTTTTTAAATTCTTGGGTTCTGATATGAGTACGTTTCAGTTCTCCCCCTCGCACAACAAAAACAACACTCCCACGACCCACTCCAATTCTTGAAAAGGGTGAGACATATTTTTGGTGATCTGGGTATACAAGGTTTAACTGATGATCTTTACTGTGTTTCATTTTCTTGACATCATCTCATCATCTCATCATCATTGCTTTTGTTATACATGATTTAACTTGGAAAACTCACCCCAAGATTTTTGTTGAGGGTGATATTTTGTTAATATATCAATATTTGGCACTGTCTATTATGATGATGGAACATTAGTGTAGAAAGTGTATAGAAATGTATAATTGAATCATTTTGGAAACTATCCCTACATGTGTCCCTTGACTGCAATAACATTTTAGATGCCTTATCAAAAAAACTCCTTGTTAATCCCAAATTTTTGTGCAACAGGAATGTCTTGACAAGCAAACTAGGACTAAGTATTGTGACTGAATGCTAAAAGTTTCTTTTGTTGGCCTGAACAGAGAAAAAGATTGATGAAGCTCCCAGAAAACACGTATGTTCTTGTTCGATATTGTGAGAATCCATCATCATGAGGAGTTAAGCTGCTGATCTTGCCATAGTGTTTGCTGGGATATCCGGGGTCGTGGAATTGCGTAGCTGGGAAGACAATAATTTGTAGAACAGTCCCATCCTCTCTCGTTGTTGGATGCTTGTTGCAGGGCATTCCTGGGAAGCAATGCTTGTCAGTGATGATTTTTCTCTTGTTCTATAAAATGGGTGCTTGATGTATCTTGGTAGATGCAGTCTATTTCATAACATCAAATATATCATTATAGAAAAAAAGTTTCATGGTCTCTTATCTTCTAAGGAGATGTTGAACAGTGTTCTCTACCGGAATGATCATAACCATTTCTTGTGCATTACATGTTTCGATGACCATGACAACAAACATAACGGACGTAAGTTAGGGGATTCAAAGTTCCTTGATTGTGGCCGAAAAGAAAATAAAAGAATTTCCTTGATATCCGTTAACATGTTGTTTCAGATTGTGGCCTGAGCCTCGACCCAGAAACTTTGACCCTTAGATAGTTGATGGCCTAGTGTGACGGATTCCGCTATATATCAAACCAAACTGTGCAGCTTACATGTATGTGTACAAACTCACAAGTTTTATAATAGAAAACAGTAAAATTTATTTTTAGTTAATTGATTTCATCCTTAGAGATTCATCATATTAATTCACTTTCTCAAGTTTTTAGTTTCTTTTGTAAATTTTATCCTTTTTTATATCAGTTTTATTAATTTAATTCTTCAAAAAAATGAAATTGTTATAAATTTGAAGTTTAAGAGATTAAATTAATAAAATTAATTTTTGATAGACGAAATTGATAAATGATATTTTTTTAAGAAATTAAAAATAGATTTTATGATAAAAAAAATTATTTGAGACATAGAATAAATAAATAAATATATATATATATATATATATATAAATTAGAAGTTAGAAATATCATTAGGGGTGAGGATCTATTTATTTGAGGAGTAAGTCATGTTAACATTATACATTTATACAATTTTTGTAGAATTTGAGATTTACCAATTCAATTGTTGAATTATATAATATTATTTTAATAATCATATATATATATATATATATATATATTAAATTTTAGATAAATTAAACAATTATAGTAGTTTAATATAATAATTGAAATTTATATTTTAAAAAGTATATTATATGTTAAAATAACATAATTTGATAAAGTACAAATACATTTCTAAATTTTATAAAAATTTATAGATTTGATCTATTTAATGAAAATATTTAAATGTTAATTTAACTGTTAAATTTAATGTTTATAAAAAGTTATTTAATTTAGTAATTAGTAATTATGGAAATAATATTGTAAAAGAACAATAATAAAAATTTAAAGAATAATTTAATATCCTCCTAATTAATCAGCCTAATAATCTTTTTAATTATTAAATGAAGAAAGTATTAAATGTAATTTTTGTTTATAAGATATTACATACTTTTACTTTTTCATCTAATATGTTCTTGATTAAGTATTAAAAAGATTGTTAAGAAAAATGTTAAGAAAGATATAAGTTACTCAAACTTAAAACATAAAGCAAAGGTCCCAAAAATTTCAGTGTTGTAGAGTCTAAGGGCTGGTTTGAAAATATTAAATGTTTGGTAAGCACTAAGAATTTTTTTTTAAAATTAGTTCTTATCTAATATATTTTAAAGTTAAAATTAGTTTTAAAAAATTAATGTAAAGTTGATTTTATTGTATTCCATTTTTATTAACGGCTCATTTTTTTCCTAAATTTGTGTTTCCTTTTTTACATTATCTCTTTACTTCTCTTAATATTTAAACTAAAATTTCCTTATCTATATTTTATTTCTATCGCTATATTTAAATTTTAAGTTTAGTTATGATTTCAAAATTTTATAAAACAAATTCATCAAGCAATATTTGATGTTAGAATTAGTTTAAAACAAAATTTAACCAAATTAAAAAAAATTAAAACTAGTTATAAAATAACTTAAATTTAAATGATTAATTTATCTAAATCAGTTTGAAAAGTTGCCAAACTTCCCCTAAATGAAGTCACAAATGTTACACATGGTAATACATTGAAGAGAACAAATTTTATTGGTTCGCATACATATAGGTATAATTGAAGTTACAATTGTTAGTGCATGTTTAATAAAGTTTAATTTTTTTAAAAAAAATAAACATCTAAATTTACACATGATAATATATTGAAGAGAACAAATTCCATAAACAAAAGTAACATTTAATAACAGAATTTCATATGGATATGACAATCAATTTAAGTACTAGAACTTTACCAAGAGTCGAGCCTTTGAATAAAAATGTGGCTAAAGATGATCGTTGCCTCTGCCCATGATTAATTCAACTTAAATATAATACTTTTTAGTTTCCAAGGAATTGAAACTTCTAATATTTATTCCATCTATACCACTTAAACTAGGCCAAAATAGATTGCTTCAGTTGAATCTATTTTGACTTGGTTTTTTTTTTTTTGCCAAAAACTATGGACAAATAAATTAGCTGCACTGATCCTAATCCTTAATTTCATTTTCTACATTCGAAAAACAAACATTCCCTTTTGTTTCCCCTTTCTATCTTCGCTCCTTCCATTTCTGTATTTTCCCTGCTGAAACTCTCTGCAGTGGCCAGTCTCTAATTGGAGAAAATTAACACAAAAGAACTGAAAACAAAATTAAATTCAGAAAAGAAAATATATGAAATTTTTATACCAACCAGCCATGTTGATCATCATCAATATCTATCTATGCATCATCAGCACCGCCATGCAGATGAAGCGATTATGGCTCTGTCCTGCCACCCCAACAACAAGCAACCCTTGTCCTCCGTCAACCTGTAACCATCACACGAATACAGACCCAGCAGTATCTTCGACTGAGTCACCGCGTTGGGACTCAGCGGCACCCCCTTGAACCCTTTCCCTTCCATGATCTTCCTCCACTTCTCCAACCTCTCGTGCCTCTCGATCCTCTCCGCCCCCTCGCACGCCACGATGTTCCTTATCTCCGGCGCGAATATGTACTGCTCCACCTTCGCCCGCTGAGCCGAGTCCGGCGGAAACGTGGCGTCCAAGGAATCGAAAATGGCGGAGTAGTAGTGCAGCGCCTCCAGAAACCTCCCGAGGAAGTATGGCCCGTTGTGGCTGGCCTCTTGCTCCACGAGGGTCACTATGTTGGGGCGCCTGGTCCCTTATCATGGCCAGCAAGTTCCCGAGGCAGTTTCCGGGGACCCGGTGGAGGCGGTTGACAGAGTTCACCGCCAGGGCCTCGCCGACGCGCCGGTTGAACATGTGGGGCTTGAGGTCTTCGAGCTGCTCGCCGACAGGGTGGAACTCGAACGGGATGCGCAGAGAATGGGCCAGCTCAGTCAGGCACCGACCCGTTTCCCTCACGGACTCGACGCACGCCCCGACACCCGTTATTCGGAGGAACGGGGCCCCGCCGGGTCTTGCGGCGAGGGCTTGCATGAAGGCTGGCCACTGGTAGCCTTGGAGGATGTCTAGGTCGATGACGTGGACGCGTTCTTCGGCTTCGAAGGCTTCGAAGATGGCTTGGTTGGCGGTGAAGTGGGCGAATTTGATGTAAGGGCAGGCCTGGTAGACGATCTGGTAGATCTTGAGGACTTCTATGGAGTTTGAGGGGAAAGCGGAGAGGGATGATGAGGACTTGGGGTTGGAGGAGGTGCTGGTGGGTGGCTTGGTGGTGAGTGTTGCAGCGAGTCTTGCGCTTAGGGATTCGGTGAAACATGAAGCCACGCGTTGCATGGAGTCGCCGAGAGGTGTCACTACTCTGTTGAGATGGTGCAGGTACCTTCTTGCCAGCATGTATTCCTCTTTGGCCACCGCCTCAGCACATGCTAGAAGCAGGTGCACCAGTTGAAGCCCACTGTCTTGCTCCTGTGATAAGTTCAGAAAAGAAAATGAAAGTTTAGGTCAAAGGGTAGTTCCATAGTTGACATTGGTATCATGGTAGGGTATCAATTAATTTAAAATCTGAAGCTTTTAGGTGAAGGAGGGGGATTGATTTTACCTGCTCGGTTCCAATTGGAATAGGAACCATCAAACCATGTGGCCGTGGGTGTGATTGTTGTTGTTGTTGTTGCTGTTGTTGTTGTTGCAGGTGTTGTTGCTGCTTTTGCTGTTTTTCTTGGTAGCGTTCTTGTTGCAGAGCTTGTGAGAGAGATGCACTAGCGAGAGACCCCATCTGATAGATGTCGCTCTCTTGGGACAGTTGAGAAGAACCACCGTGCACTGAAGATTCTTCTGCAACTGATCCACAGTACCTCGAGGAGCTGGGCATCGTCAAGCTTTTCAAGATGGATGATGGAATCGAAGTTGGCATGTCAAAGCATTCTGATGAACTTCCAATGTCAGACACTATGGTTGACGAATATCCTCCTCCGAGCCCATCTCCATGATAGTCTTCCAAGAACTCCTCTATCGCTGGCAGCGAAAGGTTTTCTACATGCTGCATGTACTGGCTGTTGGGGGAGTTAAATACCCTGTGGAGAGGACTGAGTCCCTTCCCTTTGTGGCTGCTGTTAAAGGCTCCAATTTGGGATGAAAAGCGAGGTGGTGAGCACCCTGAAAGACTCTGACCCTGCATGGCCTGAGCATAGTTGTAGTTGCAATTGTAGGTGGAGGCTTGTGGGGAAGGCACGTTCCTCACCGGCGAGGAGATCATGAAATCGGAGTCCAACTGGTCGGAGAAAAAGGACTCCCACATTAAACTATCCGGTGACTGGACTTCCACGTCTCCATCCAAGTCAAATTTGAGTGCAGGAAGGTTGAGGCTTGGTGGGGTTAGACTACTCTGCTCCAAATCAGCGGAGGATTGAGTGGCATTTTTCTTGGACTGCAAAACTGAGTCATTTGAAGAAGTGGGTTGGAGTTTGGTGCTGGAGTTCTCACTCTTGAGGGACACTGAGCTTCCACACAGTGAGTTGATCATTTTTTGTTTTTGGGGTTAGCCTTTTTTCTCCCTCTCAGTAGAGCAGGAATTAATTCTCAATACCTGAGAGAGGCCCCCACAAGGAGATAGATGTAAGAGCAATTGTCTGAAAGTGGTTTGGATTGATTTCTCTAATTTTTTTTTTCCCTTCCTTTCTGGAAGCAAAAGCAAGTAAGGGAATGTGTCTCAAATTTGATCTCTCATTGACCCTCTTGGTACATTAGAGTCCTATGTGCTATAGAGTTTGGATGGTAGATGGAAAGAGCAAAGCCTCTGTTTTCTCCCTTCTTATTGAGATGGGATTTGTCAGCTAGTCCAGATTGTCTGAGAAGGCAGGGGGAATAAGGGACAAAACCTAATTCCAATTGTTTGTGATTGGAGGCTTGTCTTTGATAATCTCCGTTGATGTCCTGTCAGAGGGGTAGCTGGTTTTCAGAGGCCTCATTTTTGTCATTTTTCCTTACCTGTTTTAACAGTTTACACCCAGGAGGCTTTGGCAGACTTGCCCTAGCATTAGAGGACAAATATTTGGGAGGGCCCCACTTTCTTTGGGCCGGCCCATCTGGTTACAAGGTCTTTTCTTTTATCAAACCTATGATACCCTGGGCATCTCTTAAAAAAAAAAAAAAGAATGATAGGCGTCTGGGTATCTTGGAACTTGTAACTAAATAATATTAATAGATGACAAAAAAAAAAAAACAACTAAATTTTGAATTTTTATTAATAACTAAATGTCTTGACACTATGTATTTTTATTTTTTATTCAAATAATTTTAAATTTTAAATAATCATATAATTAATTATTTGTCACTTTGCTAGAGTTATTTAATTTTTATGTATAAAAAATAAGAATAAAAAACTACGCATTATTAACTATAATTGATATATTTTAAGATAAATATTATATATAATAGAGATTAAATAAAAAAATAAAATTTTAATAATAGTATATATTTTTTTTGGTCTTTGACCAAGATTTGAACTCTTAACATTACAAATAAAATTCATTTGAGATTACAATCTACTTTTCACTGTAACCAACCACTTTTGGATTAATAATAGTATAATATGAATAAATGAATTGTGAATGAAGAACAAATTATATTCATAAGATGATAAGAGAATGTAAAGTGTGGAGCCAAGAGAGAGATTCAAAAAAGGCTTAGAGGGTGTTTGGTTTATTTTTTATTTTTATTTTTAATAAATATATTTTTAATTATAATTATAAAAATATGTATTTTTATTTTTATTTTTAGAAAAATTTGAAAATAAGAACAAAATGAAAATAACATATCATTTTTGTAATTATTAGTGAAAATATATTAACTAAAAATGAAAATAAAATACAAACCAAACACCCATACCCTCTCTATCCACGTTTATATGTTGTTTAAAGCAATTGCACAAAGATTAAAAAAATTATTAAATAATTTTAATTGTAGAGAAATATAGTTTAATATGACTAATTTATTTTTTCTCTCATTTTCTTAATATTTTTTCTCTTTTTAAATTTCACTTATTCTATTAATTCTATCTACATTAAAAAATAAAGAGAAAGTTACAAAAATTAATTAATAATTCTTTAATATTTTTAAATAACAAATATTTTAAAGTAAAAAAATTATCTTACATGACAGATAATAGTAGACGGGGGGAATATTAATTACTATTGATTATGAAGCACTACTTTTGGAATAAAGCTTGCTATAATGTTGAATTGTTTTTGTTTCTTTGCACACAACGATGTGGCGTAATAAATTTGTAATAAAAATGTGGGGCAAGCTAAATAATGGATTGGTATAGTTGTTGACAATTTCTTGAATGAATCAAGGAGGAAGAGTGAGAAAATATAGAAAAAGGAGAAGAAAATGAAAGGAGGTGAAAAGAGGACAAGAAAAGGGACATAGGCAACGTCGTCGGATACAACGTCGGTGGGCCGTCCTGCTCCTTTGGATTTGCCGAAGGAACGAAGCGCTTGTCTGTCCCCAACCCCTTTCCCTCTTCGGCAGCATCTCTTTATCTCAATGTGTATGTGTTAAAGACTTAAAAGAGTTATGGTTCCCAATCTTCAATTTCAATTTCTTCTTTTTTCCCTCTCTCTCTCACTTCGATTATTTTAACCAATCAGATCTTGCTTCATTACAAGTAACACATCTTGTTGGATTTGTTTATGGAGAAAAAAAAATGCTTTTGCATGCTACTTTTCTCACGTCTCGTCTTATTTGTTGTATTTCTAATATATATACATTGGAAACATGATGTTTGCACACTTTCATAACCTTTGAACCATACTGCCACTAAAGTTTAGGCACGTTCAGAGTAAGTGTAATTAAATTTAAACCCTGCATGTTATATGCATAAGTGTGTAAGTAATGTGTATAAAGTGGTGCAAATTGATGTAGCTTATATATATGTGTGTGTGTTTTTGTTTTGCACACCTCCATTTCAAATGCATAAATTATTAGAGGAAGATCTACTTGGCAATTTGTTAAGTGATGCATGTGAGTAATTTTTATCAACGAAAGGTCTATTTGAAATTTAAAAATTTTAAAACAGATTTTTGTTCTTGGAACTTGAATATACTAGTCTTAAGAATTCTTGAAATAAGTAAACTTTTTAAAAGACTTAATACTAATTTGTGAATACATGAACTGAAATTGACTTTTTAATTTGTTATGTGCATGGACTTACATTGACAATAGTTTTAAACTATTGATGGATATTGATATGAACATCTAAAAAGAAAAAAATTGAAATATACTTAAACTTGAACTTTCTTATGTTAGAAATCTTTCTCTTGAAATCAATTTATTTGCACAAATTATATCTTTATTTTGGTCTTTTAAAATTTTATTTTCTTTGAAATATATTACTATACATTTTTGTAAAAAATTTTTTTGAAAAAACTCTTGTCGAAATTATATTTAATAACAGTAAATGTTAACTTGATGCAACTTGAAAAACTATATTAGAACCTAACTAACCCCATGTGTAGGTCAGCACGTGTGGATTAGATATGATTTTGATTTTGCTTCGACTTCGAGTTTAGCACTTGTAGTTTAAGTCTTGTGCTTGTCGAATTCATTTCATCTTGGACTTGTCAACAATTAGTTTATCCAAAAGCTAAGTGTTCAATTAATTTGGTTCTCTCTAGTAAATTCTCTCACAAAGATTACGTTTTTATTCGGTTACATTATATTTAAAATTATTGAAAATTAATCATTTATTGACATAAATGTATTATTATATTTTCAATAAGAATTTGTGATGATTATTGTTTTAAACTGCTTTGCATGAGAAAGTATATATTGTTTACAAACATTTTGTTGTTAATTTTTTTTTGAATTATTTGATATATATGTTTTCAGTAATTGTTTTAAATAATTTTCATGAAAAAACTTGTGACATGCTTGTCCTGTTTCTGTTTGTTAGGTATTAATTGCTCATTAAATTGGCATATAAAAAAAATGTAAAAAGAAATTATGTGAACATGAAAGGGAGACGAAGGAGGTGAGGGGCCTAGAATGAAAAGTACTGTTGCTAGTTAAGGAAAAGTTTGCTATGAAGGTGTTCCTAATCCTAGGTGGCATCGGGTTGATATGATTCCACCACTGCACTAACTGAGTAAGCAACCATTGATCAATGCTTCCTGGATATGCTCCTGAATATGCTTTCCCTCATATTCGTTTAGCAATCCATTTTTAGTTAGCAAAATCCTCCATTTCTACCATTCTTTTCTTGTTATGCATATGTACATGATTTGTCACCTTATGCTCATTTAAATTATATAAATCTCAAAAAAAAAAAATTCAAATAGACAATTCAAATTATCTAAAGTAGTTACTACTGGGCATAAAAACACTTTTATTTTAAATAATGTATATTTTATAAATTCAGACTTGAGAATATTAGATATGTAAATTTTAATTACCAATAATTTTTAAATAAAATAACATAATTTTGTCTAATTTCTAATTAATGCATATCATACTGATATGAATTTTAATTACTTGTAAAAAAATAATAAAATATATCTAAGAGTATTAACCCGTGAGACATCAAAATTCAAAATAAACAAAACTTAAAATAAATTATCAAACTTATCCATATTAACAATGTGTTGAGCTCACAAAATAATTAAAGATTCTCTCGATCAAATCAAATAAGTAAAATCAAAAATAATTTCGTTACATGTATATGTAAAACATATGATAATAAATAATTCACTTTATATCCAAATTTTCTTCTATTTATCAATTATCTTGTGCTAAAAATGTAATGTAAAGATCATAATTATGCACATATAAAGCATCACAATAATATTTTGTAACAGGTTTTTCCAATACTATTCCTTTTAATAAAAGTATGTGTATTCTTATAATGTGTCACAATGCAATTAGTTTGTTATAATTTTCAATTAGTTTGTTTATAAATTATCGGTTATTATTATTCAATTTATATTAAAAATAAACCAATATCATTATGGCACATAAGAAGGATATCAGTACTCATTTAATAAATCAGGGTATCAAAGAAATCTCTTATTTTTGTTTATCATTAATATGATTGGTAGTTTGTCTGCAGTCAGCATAGAGACTAATTTTATTTTCTATATAATTTAAATTGTTTTACAAATAAGACTTTATAAATAAAAAAGAAGTGATAAAATTTTAAAAATATTTTCACATACATTTTTCTATTTTTTGGTTTCATTCACTATAATATATGATTAAAAAGTTTGCTTGTACAATATTTTATTTTTATATTATCATTTCTCTTTTTCTTTACTCAATTATTAAAAAATTAAAGTAAAATTAGAAACTAAGTATAATTCAAAACTAACAATGAGTTATGGTATTTTTCAAGTATAAACTATAATCGTAATCTGACATAAACTGATAGAGTTTTTAAACTACTTGTATATTTTTTTTTTTTTGTATTAAAATTTTACCCTCTTTAAACTTTGGTGCTGACTCCACCACTACTCTTAAGTGTTGCAAAAGGCATGCAATGAAATACTAATTACCCAATCAATAGTGAAATGACCAACATAAATAAATTATTAAAGGTGTGTTTGGGTCAGAATGCAATTATATTATTTTTAAAAAAATTGAAGTTAAAATATTCAATGTTAAAATAATTGATTTTACAATTTTAAATTTGTTTGAATCAATGATACAAAATATAATTACTTTTGTAGTAGTACTTTTAAATTTTTTTTTTAATTATTAGGTCCTACCTGAAAAAAAAAATTATCCCTTATCAACTGCAAACTATTTAAACTTGAAAACACATAAATGATTTTATATTTTTAATATGTTTTTTTATGCAACAGACACTTGAATTCAAAACATAAATTACTTAAGGTTACCTTACATTTTGATGAAATTTAATTAAATTATTAAGAATGTAGAATCATAAAAATACTAATACCATATATATTAAATATCAACATTGTTAAAAGCTTAAAGTGTATATATATAGTGAAGGCTTATATATGATTTTATATCTTTAATATTTCTAAGTTGCTTCCATTAGAATTGATTCATACTGTAAGAATCAATTATGAAAGATAAAAAAATTTGAACTAAACATGCACTTGGACAAAGAAAAGATTAAAACTGTTCAACGAATGATCTCATGCTAAAGTTTATGGAGAGAATATCTTTCTTTATTTGTGAGAGAATTTTTTTATTAAAAACAAAACCATATTAAAGTTTTAATTCAATTTCAAATGCTTGGATTTTCTCATAATATCTAAAGAATTTAGTTTTTAGACTTTCAATTAACCCTTTATTCATTTGCGCCATAAACACCCTCCGTTTAAGTTTTTCTTATTGAAGGTAATTCTGTGGTTCCCCGCTAGCAAGCTTATCACGATCTGCATCCGAGTAAACACTTAAAAGAAAAACAAAAAAAAATCAAAGGGACAGACAGAGAAATAATCATTGATTGAAAAAAGATCCTCAGCCCCTGGATGCCAGTAAATCTCTCTAGAAAAATAAAACCACCAAGCATATTTAACGTAATATGAGTTCTTTTTTCGTTCATACTTCAGTTAGAAAAGATTTTGAAAGGAAGAAGTGTATCAAAGGTGAAGTCATTCAAATCTTTATAAAACACACACACGTACGCATATATATAATTTCATTCTTTTATAAAAAAAATGAATAAATCATTACATCTTGGAAGGAGGAACTAATGTCCAAGAAAGAGCAACATCTATGCAATTTTGTGCTTCAATTCTATCTATTATCATATGATCGAAAAATTATCTTTTGACAAACCGTTAATTATTATATATTAATTAATATATAATAATCCTCTTTTCCCCGCACGGATTATTTTGTGACAAAAGAAAAAGGTTTCGAAAAGGGCAGCACATAAATTGACCCATACATTAAATAGTGGGCATGCAATAGAAATGGAGAAAAATTAGAAAGGAAGGAAAAGATCCTACCAAAGCATATCAGAGTAACATATATATAATAACGTAGAGCAGGTCAAACCCACATTCTATTAGATTTATAACTTGTTTTATACCTTGTTTTCATGTTCTTAAACAGATACTATTGGCTTTGGCTCTATTGGAATTTGTAAGTGATATGAGTGATAGTTCTCAGCACGGCTCCAGCCAAATAAGGGCCATTCTCCTCTCGTTCTTGTCCTCATCACTGCATGATCTGCTTCAGTTCAAATTGGTTCGGGTTTGATTTGAACTTTTCTGTGTCTCTACATGCATTAAGATGCATGACCCACTGTTAAACTGTCATGCTGTTCAAAGAAAAGAATGGGAAGAATGATGAGACTCTTTGAGAAGAAATATTCAACTAAACTCAGAATCTTTTAAAATAGCAGAATAAAATGTATGCCTCAATTTAAAGGCTAAATCTTTTTCATTCCTCAATTGCGACCGAGTTTTGTTCAAATTAAGACAAAATTTGAACAGTTTAGGAAATATGATACTCAAAAACAATGCATTAAAGTACAACATTTTACATGAGTTTCAATTTGATCTACTATAAGTGTAACAACTTTTTTTTTTATTTCTCCAAAGGTATCCCCCGGCAGAAAGCCGAAGACTAATCTCTTTCGAAGCGGAGAAATCACCGAAGTAGATACAACTTCTCCCAACAAAGCCTTTTCCATACACACGGTCAGGAATCGAACCCCTGTCAGCATGCTTAAGGGACCCAGCTATCTACCAACTGTGCCAGGCTTTGTTAGTTAAGTGTAACAACTTTACATTAACAGTAAATAAAAATTATCACATTATTATAGTGACTCAAATTTTTTGCTTGTAATAAAAACTTCTAACAATTTAATAAAGTGGTAACTATAAGATTTTTTGAACTGTCATTGGTTAAACTTTTTGGTTTTGTCAAACAAGATAAATAGGTAGCTCAATAACTTTATAATGCCCAGATGATGATCTAATTAATTATGAGTTTAATAATCACCTAGCTATTCTTTAATTATTTGACTTGAGATCATGAAGGATGATTGGTGTTTGTCATTGCTAATGAAGGACATGTTAGTTATTTTTATGATGAATGGATCAGTTAACACGTTAATATTCATGAATTCCCTCACTGTCTACTATTACAAACTACAAATTTATTAGGGCACATTGTCTCTTCCAAAACTTGAGCGATTGCATATAATTTCATATTTTGTTTGAAAAAATAGAAAAAGAGCTTAAAATGAAAGATTTGGACTCAGGGAAAGTAAGGTATTACCTTGCACCCACCTGGAAGTTTTACGATGATATATAACTATATATGCCTAGGATCTCTAATTGTGTAATTGATATTACTGTTTATTCCCCCGTTGCTAATGAACAATCAAACATCAAATATTGAGACTCTAACTTGTGGTTACTACAAGATTGTGACAACTAAAAGAGATGGAAAGATTATAACTAACAAGAGTACTGAAGCTAAGGAAGCTTACTGCCAGAAGTGGGGGACGAGTGGACCAATCGTTTGGCACTTGTGGTGATGAAGCGCTCTATTTCTAAGGTTCTGATGCATGTGTGCTATTTTTGCTTCTCATAGTGCCAAAACATTCTTTAATTTCATCAGGGAAAGAGATGTAATTTCTGGGAAAGCTGAAACTGCTCAATTAATGAAAAAATTCATCAACATGAAATATGATAGGGTAGGTGATGTTAAGGAACACATTCGCCTTGGTAAGCTTGAGTGCCATGTTACTGATACTTTTCTAGTTGACCAGGCCTGGATTCCCAACTTATCAAGTTTAATGCCCTAAAATTTTTTTAACTTATTACTTAACCTTTTAATCTCTTTTCTTTCCTTAGATTTTTTTTTCCTTCATTTTCTTTTGATTCCTTTCCTTCTCTTCCTCTTTTATCTCTCAAATATACTGATTTCTTTCTCTTGATTTTCTTTTGATTTCCTTCCCTATCTTTCCCTTTTAATTCCCAACCATACCCAGAGAGTCTACCACTAATGAACATGGCACCACGAGGTGCAAAAGAGTGGAAGCCCAATTAGTGCTTTAGTGGTTTACAAGGCGATTTTCTTACAGGAAATGTTTAGAAGTTAGGAAGGATAAAAAAGAGCTTCAGAAGTTAAGTAATAATTTTGCTTTTCTTATTTGAATGTTTAGAATTTTAAATTAATTTTTTTTTTGTAAAAATCAATAAAAAATTTTGAAAATACATGATAATCTCTTATTTTTCTCACCTCATTTTACAAAACTTCTAAACGATGGAAAGGTTTATTACTTTAGACCAACCTTTCTCTCTGCCCTTTGTTTTTATTCGTTCTTCTTTATCCCAACATACCTTGATTAGGTTTCCATGTTGGTCCATTCGGAGAGCTCTAGTCCCAGGTGAATTAGAATTCCGATACATATTGACTGAATGGTGATGATCCACGGCCAATTGGCCATGATGGCCCATGCTTCAAACAATATATTAGAGTCAAACAATAGTTATTTATTTATGATGTCATATATTCTTTACACTAACTAAAGTGTCATTTCCATATGTGTAAAATTATTTAATTATATATTAATTTTTTTAAAGAAATGAATATAACTTTGTATAAATTTATAATGATCGTATGATAGAACAATACTATTATAAATAATTACCACAAAAGTATCATAAACTTTTGTGATATGCAAGATGGTGACCTAATAGGAGTCATTGGCTTTGTGGTCACCGTTTGACATAAAGTGGAGAAGGAGAGGATTCAATTCAGTGATAGAAGAACCAGAATGACGTGACTTTTCACAATTCTTTGCATTAACAGCTATGAACACTTGTACATGTGACTCTACCTAAATTCAAGTGAATTCATTTTAACTTTTATATTTAGGAGCATCTATTTATGGTATCCTCATAATTGTATGGAGGTCCCATCTACTTGGAAAAAGCACTGTCACAAATTTATCCACATTAATTACATTCTGCTATTGCCGTACCAGCTCCATTTTTCTTTGACTGTTTTGATCTTTTTTTTGTTGTTTTCACTTTTTACAATTGCTCCTTAACTTTTTATGGCTGTATACTTGCCTCAAATTTAATATTAATATATAAATTTTCAAAACAGAGATATAGTCATATTGTTAAGGATGGTTTAGTTGTAGCACTTAATTTTGTTGTCTACTCTTGTTGTCATCTCTATTAATCTTGTTCTATGATGTAACTAGTGGCTACATAACAGCAAGTAAGAATTGGGGATGGTAATTTAGTGGATTTGAGTTAAACTCAATCTAACCTGATCCAGAAATATATGGTGGGTTTAGAATCCCGACTCGGATATGGATGGATCGAACCGATCTTTTTTTTTTCTTTAAGTTATTCATCCATAACTGGAGTAATTCGTGGTTTGCTTGAAAAGAAGCTTCTAGACTCTCTGTTACATGTTCACATGTATCAGGGAAAGACTACAAAGTCAATACAGCAGCCTGTGCTGATAGGACAATTTGAAATCAACTACGTTTGCCTGTTCTCAAGAGTTGCGTTGACAAGTATGTGAGATACTCAACTCTCATATCCGTTTTTGGTTTTTTTTTTTTTCTTGGTAATCCACATCCGCTTTAGGTTTGAGTTTCAATTTTTATTCAAGTATTGTTGTATATACTAATATGAGTTCGAGTATGAACATATATCATTATATCAAGATCGAGCTTGATCTTTCAAGCTTAATAAAGTTTGGCAAGAGCCCAAATTTGATAAAAGCATGTTCTTGCACGGCTTTACTGCCTCATTTCCACCCTTATCCTTTGCTTGTATTGAGAAAAAAAAATGGAAAGAAAATAAAATAAAGAAAAAACGAAAAGAAAAATATTTTTTTTTCTTATTGTTTGAATGTAGAGAAAAATAAAAAAAGAAAACAATATATATATTTACTTAATATGATAAATATATCCTTACATAATTTAAGCTACATCTAATACTAACGTCATAAATTTAATTAAAAAAAAAGGCATGTCATGGTGGGTCTCACGGCTCTTCTTTTCGTGTGTTACTTAAATTATTTTGAGTCCCACTTATATATTTTTCTTTTTCTACTGTTTTCTTCTCTTGCCAAGCGGGAGGAAAGTTTGTCTTACCTTCATTTTCTCCTATCTCACTTTGTTTCCCCCCTCTTTTTCACTTATCCAAGCAAAGGGTTGAAGTTAATATCACACCACGTGATGTGTTTCTTAGCAACTATTATTAAGTTATGATTCAACTAATAAAAAAAAATCAAATTCCTTTCAATTAAACTATTTTCCTAACTTAATTTGATTCTTAGCAACTTATTTAAAAACAATTCAACCATTAAGGGATATAATTTTTTTTATATTTATTGCTTGTTTAATTATTATTCAACTATAAGAAGCATATGTTTATTTCCTTTTTTAAAAATTGATCCCTTAAATTAATGTCTCACTCCTTTTGCAGTTCATTATTAGTTATTTGCTTGCAATTCAACCGCAAGAATGATCAAATTCTATACAATTAGTTGCTTTCCAAACTTGAAAGGAAATACATGCATTTTTCAGTTAATTTATATAGAAATATTTTTTTTCTGTAAAAATGATTGATAAGAAGCCCACTAATTTCTTTAATTAAAGTCATTTTTAAAAAAATTACGAAAAGGATACCACTAGAAAGTCCTCAATCATGAATAAAATGGTGAATGTTCCACTAGGTGAGGTAGATTAGTTGAGAGAAATCGGAATTACAAGAAAGGATAGTAATCTTCCATTGTCCTTCCCTTAAAATTGAAAATTATCCAAAAATTAGCCATAAACTTCCTGAGAAAAATTCGAAGCTTTCCATTGCGGGAAGCATATAATGCTTCTGGTTATTAGACTCTTAAAACTAAGAAGCAATGGATGAGTTAAAATATGTATTAAAATGTGTCTCGAATGGTGAATCTATGCAGGCTGAGTATCTCCAACAAATTATCTGATTAGTATCTTAGAGGTGCCGCTGTTTTAAACTGAGACAAAGACACATAAACAACTGTGAACAGTTATGAATGCAATGTTGTGAAAGCGACACTAATCTTGATTGTTCAAAACTGACCTTGGTAGTTTGTTTAACGAGTAAAAGAAAAAAGAAAAAAAGATCACTTTGTATACCTGAAAAATTCTAATATACTCTGAGAATAATACAACTAAATGTATAGATTTTATTAAAAATCATAAAATGTAATAATTAATTTGGTAGCATAAATTTAATGTTTCTTCAAGTGTCATATTTTAATTGAATTGGTCTCAATCATGTTATAGATATAAAATTAATTTTTTTGTGTGAACCAAAAGAATTCTTATAGAATTAACTTATTTGAATTATTCCATAAGTCTAATCTTTCTGAGTCAAAAGTGATAATAGTATGACTTTCTTTATGAGATACAATTCCCAATAATCGAATCATAATTCCTATATCTAAAGACGTAACTCATTTCTGCTACACTAATACCTCATAAGTAAACAATCAAAAAAAGATATAAAACTATTCTTAGGCTTTTCGTATTTTAGCATAGGTTTTTAGAAGAATTAGTCCTTAATATGGTAGCAGCACAAAGTAAAATGAGCTTTGTGTATTGTCTAGACTTTAGAAAAAAAAAGAGATAAATAATCCTTCTTAGACAGCAACCTAATAACTTAAACTTTGAAAAGAGTCGAGAGAAGATAAGAATTTTTGGAGGATGGAAACCAAGAGGAGAGGAAAAATTTACACTGCTCAGATCCAACTCGGCCTTGCTAGTACATTCCCATTGGAGGACAGAGAGAAAGGAAAAAAGTGCCATGCATGCAATGTTGCAAAATTCAATGCAATGTGACAAACTGATTTTGTGAAGGGACCAGGAGTAATCTCACCTTTTAATGCTTTCGCTCAAATGACTCTTTCCAATGGTAGTGGCTCTGCTCTGAAGTGCACATGAACGACATGAATGCTCTTAACCCTCGTTCCCAGGCTCACGCCATTCTTCAATGCCTTGCCCTTGCCCTTTTTGACAGCAACAGTCAGATGCACGGATGGGAAATGAATTCATTGAATGAGTGGTTTAAATGCATTGGACACACTGGTAGCTTCTCTGTGCTTATGCACTTATAAAAAGGCATGTTTTCATACTTGATCCTCACCAGCTTTCTGTAGACTGTGACTTCCCTTCTCCCTTTTCCAAGAGCTATTCCGCAATTAGCATTACAAAAGTGGGTTCCAGTTGGTTTATATAGCAGATAACACAGTAGAAACAGAATGTGATAGCTATATAATCCTTCATTAGTCCACATCCCTTTCATGTGCCTATCTTTTTGGCTTTTTCCCAACTGGGATCTCTGTATAAAGAATAAACCGATTCCTCATTACTCAATCTCCCAATAGAAGCTATCTACCTCTTCCTTAACAAAAGAATCTACCACCTCTTCTCTCTCCTACTCAGTAGCTCCATATCTTGCCAAATAACATTCACAAGTCTTTGTTTCTTGTGAAAAAGATAAATTATTTCCAACTTTTTGCTTGAAGTTGGCTCTCCACTAACAGCTGCCCCTCTTTATCCGCACAGCAAACTCATCTTCTACTATGCGCTAATGCTCTGAAAGCAAAGCTGTTACAGCACATCATAAAGACCGTTCGGAAGCTTCCCTCCAATTTTCCAAAGTTGGCAATGAATCCGATAATTCTCTTGCTTCTTTTACCGTTTTTTACACATTTTTTGGAAGTTGAGCCTGCAAGACCCAAGCTGCCAGGGAAACCCAGGTCACCCAACTCCCAGATCAGTGTGATGGGTTTTGTTTATTGTGACATCTGCTCCAACAACAGCTTTTCCGGGCACAGCTACTTCTTGTCAGGTGATGAGTCTCAATAACCTGTAGTTAGATACGAGATTTGTAACTTGTGATGAAACCTTGAGTTGCATGTTTTTTGGCACTGAAAGAATACGATAGAATGTTTACACATATTGTTTCAATAATTATCTTCAGGTGCAGAAGTCAGAATAGATTGCATGTTCAAAGCACTCTCACCAAAAACTAAAGAACAGATTTCACTTTCAGTGAATAGAACGACAAATAAGCGTGGGATGTACAAGCTGGAAATACCATCAGTTGACGGAGTGAGGTGTGCAGAAGATTCTGAAGTTGTATCTTCCTGCCAAGCAAGCTTAATTGCGAGTTCATCCCCTTCATGCAATGTCCCTGGTTACAGAAGTACTTCTGATGAGATAGAAATCAAAGCAAGTCGAGCCAATCTCTGCATATACAGTCTAAATGCTTTGACTTACAGACCATCCAAGAGGGACATCACCTTATGCGGTAATTAAAAGGAGCAGCTTACACAAGTAGCCAAAGTACTGGGCTACTTGTGTGTACAAATTCCAAAAAACTAGAAACTCAGATATGCTTTATTTTTAAGCCCATCAACGGCATATATCTCCTCTCTTTCTCGATTGTTTTACTGCGTTATTGTTTGGTTATGGGGCAATACTATTATGCTATGCTAAAAAGAATATCATGTATGTAGAGTTTGGGTGCAAAAGAGAATTTCATTCACGCAGTTGATTAGTTCCTCGTTAAAATGTACTAGATGTATATAACTTCTTTCTTGTAAAATTGTAAAGAAGAAGCAAGTTGTCCAACAGAGCAATGGTATGAATAAACTCTGGTTAATATTATGGTATGTTTTGTAATTTATAATTTTATCCCATATGAATAGAGATTTCAGAAATTGGAAGAACCGGGGTACATTATATAAAAATAAACTGGAAATCTACAGTACACGAACAAGTTCTAATATTTCAGACGCTGACTAGCCATGAGCTATGTTCCAAACTATTATGCGCCAACTGCAAATTGACAATTGATAAAAGACATCGCTTTCTATGACATCCAAATGAACTCACATGAAGTTTGTAATGCCCATTCCTAATATCCTTAATTGCAATCGTAATAATAGAAGATAATTCACTATGGTTTTTTTCGATTTACCTCAGGACATCACAATGTTTAAAGAGTCACTGCCCATCTTATAGCTTGATGCAACTTGCCATTAGCTCCAGAACCAGAACCCCGCATAAAGAATCTGTCAGGTAATCATCAACTATTGTCTCTCTGCGTCCTTTATTATCTCCACAATGGAAGATCGCAGCCACCAAAAGTTTTCCTACTATGCATCCAAGCTAGTGAGCACACCAATATAGTCCAAAATTCTGCCACTATGGCCTTATCAATAAATGAGAACAATAACGAAGCAACCTAAGTGTTTAAGTGGCAGCTGGAAAACAGGATTATCCTATAATATGATGCCAGATCTATTATCGTGTGTGCAATCGGAATTAAGCATGAGAAGGAAGGAAGCTGTGAGCACGTTTATGTACAGAACCCTTGAGAACCCCAAGTGACAAAAAATGACAATTGCAAAACCCTGAACTGATTAGAATTAGAATGGTAGCAATCCAAAAACTCAAAAGTTCTTTTGCCCTCTTGGTGGAGACAATAAAATTAAGAATAAAGTTGAAAAGCTGAACTATATTGGCATGGCCAGTGAATTGTACATGCCAGCATGGCAGCACATGTTCTCAGCTAAAAGTGTACGTCAGGTATGAACTTTCAAGAGGCTGACAGATACTCAATTATCACCGCAGCACAAGGATTAAAAGCACTCATGGTAGAATATTGAATCTTATTGTCAGAAAATGTCATCCATGTGAAGTATGCCAACAAAAACTAAGAGTAAAACTTATTTTTGTTCTTAGAAAATATATTATTTATCAATTTTATCTTTTAAAGATTAATTTTATCTATTGAATTCCTTAAACTTTAAATTTATAATAATTTCGTCCTTTTGAGGAATTAAATTAGTAAAATTAAAAGCAACAAAATGATAAAATTTGTGAATGACTTGAAACTTGAGAAATTAAATTGATAAAATTATTCTTTAAGGGACGAAATTAATAAAGGATGTATCTTTTAGTGAGTAAAAGTATGTTTTACTCAAAAACTAATAAATATAAATGTAAGCCTCTACTGAAGGCCGATTTTCCTTCCCTGAATTAATTTTTTCCAAAAGATGCAATGACATCACAGATGACAATTAAGTCTTTATAGTAAAAGAATCCTATTCAACGACTCTACCTCCTCCATGCTAAGCTAGTAAGATGTTTGACACAGCAAAAGGAATCAAATGCGGTTGGACGTGGCATTCATGGAGAAAAAGTCATCAGAAAAATCCTTTTCTGCAACATATAGCGAAAGTGCTTGATGCAGAGATATGATGTACTCAACTCAACTTAACTTGGATTGCTTCTTGTGACATTTCCAATATTAATGAGGAACTTCTGGTAATTTACTGAAATAAGTAAATAGGACTTGCTATGTTAACCATAGAAAAGGCGAAAAAACCTGTTCAATTTCAGGGTATAAAATTTTCTTATCCTTACAGTGAGTGCAGCTTGGCATGTCTGTGTGCCTATGTGTTGTGCTCCCCTGGGCCCCTGGCTGTTCCATTCGTTGCCTAGAGTCAAATTCTATTGACAAAGGATGAATTCTAATTTAAAATAAAATTCCAAGCAGGATTGTTTTTCAACTAAAAATGATTATCATGTATATAACCCCCGGCTATCAATCTTTAAACCTGGACCTTATTGTAGAAAGTAGTTTTTCCCAACCGCAGAAAGTACCTAGATTCAGAGACAGAAACCTTATTGTAGATGAATTTACAAACGAATACTTCTTCTGGGCAGAGAATGACAAACAGATAAAAATTCAGATGCAGAAACAGTAAGCAGTCAATGACCTCAAAGCTACTCCAATGCAGAAGAGTGTTATTTCATCCTGAAACCACAATAAAAAAGACAATTCCAATGTGAAACAGTAGTGCAGAAGACCATTTATCAGCAAAACAGTCATACAGAAAGCTACTTTTTAGCACAGAAAGTGATGCTAAATTGCTGACTGTATTTGCTAGCACATAAGACCTGATTTGAGAGCCTAAGCCGCCTAGATACAGAATAACAAAGAACATAAAGCAATATCTGAAAAAAAAAACTGAAGTTAGGTGTGTAACCCAAGCATCATTGCTTCAACAACTATCCCTTATATGAGCCATGTCAAATTCAAACATATAATAATTCTGCTTATTACTAGTCATGACCTATATTAGTACAACAACATTATTATCTTTGAAATCCAAATTGTTCTATTTGGTGTATAACCGATATTTTTAAAAACATCTTTTATATGTATGTAATTTCATGATATTCTTTGAGACGAATCAATAAAATAAATCTTCTATGAATGGATGAAAAGGATCAACAAGGAAGTACCACTATACAGAAGCGATAGAGCTGATTCTAAATTTTTGCAGAGAATTAGAAAATTTAAACAACAGAAATATGTGGCATTAAGTTGGAACATGGTTTCAACCATGCTTAAGTAAACAAACCTCACAAATTTGTCCATCAACAATTATACCATGTATGAGCCACTTCAAATATAAAGCACTCTCTCATACCTACTTACCATATTAGTACCATTGCCAATTTCATATATTATTGAATTATAGAGGCAACACAGCAAAAGGGTTTTCATAAAATTTTAATGCACACCCATATTCACACTAGTAGACGCTTAACCAGTTGGGTCCATGAGAAACCCCATAATAATTAGCAAGATAATCAATGAGAATTCAGAGAAACATCAAATTCAGAGGATAAGGAAGGAAACCTCACGCAGAAAAGTGAATGTATAACCACACAAACAGAAAGCTAAAGCTTGCATATCAACCTCAAATCATTGAAATGCATACAAAATCAGAAAAGTATAACCACGGGTCACTAAAATTGACCAAGACGGACTCATCATAAACCAAAAGCCACAAAGAGGCTCATTTAAAAAATCAGATACCTATTTGAAACATCATAACAAAATCTCCAATAAACTTTATCAGATTACCTGATCCTAGATTCGTATTTCGAAGCTGGGGAGTGAGCTACGGATTGAAACCTTGAGGCCGATTCAATAGGCATGGTGAAATCGAAGAAGAAGTGAGACGAAATCAGAAAGAAGCATGTCCAATGAAATCAAAGGCGTCGCTGGAACCATGATCCAGGAGGGGATGGAGGGGAACGGAGGAAACAGAGAGGAACGAGCGGGAGTTTTTCTTTTTTTAAATATATTTTTTGTCTACATTTTATACATATTTTTAATTTGATTTATGTATTTTTTTTTCTTCTTCAAATAAGTCATTATAGTTACCAACAGATCTTGATTTGAGTAGAAGGGATTCAAATTTTTTAAAAAATCAATTTTAATAATAAAAATTTGATTCTATATGAAACAAATATTCTTAAAAGATTCTACTTTTAATATAATAAGGTTTCTCTTATATGCAAAGAAAATATAACGTGATAAAATCATTCCATGTTAATTTTGGTTAAATGATGCAAATAGAATTTCATATAATAAGGTCCCTTTTCATCTCAATTGTCAAATTTCCACTCATGTCAATTTGTCTACTTCCTTCTGCAATAACAAAATCTGAAATTTTGCTTCTTCTCTCAAAATCTAACTAAAATCATCGAGCATAGTTCCTGATTTCATTGGAGGTCATGGTAGGGAGTTCAAACTACTCATTGGATTCTGGTGTCATGGGAGATTGAGGCAACCAGGGCTTTGAGGTTGATAAGCACTAGTTGCTTAGAAAGATATCGCTAATTCCTGTTTGGGAATTGGGAAGAACAGGAAAATTTGGGAAGATTGTACGTGTGGTTACCTGTCAAATTGGGCGTTTGACGTAAGAATTCTTCTCTTTCTCACAAAAGCAGCCGTGTGAAGAGATGTGTTTACCAACCCATAAACCAAACACGCTAAGTTTCTAACTTTATTATTATATAAGTAGCCAAAGGTTTGTAACTTCTTTTTTTTTTTTTTCAATTTGTAGTTATATAATATAGGTAGGTTATCTACTTTTATAAACAGCATCCAAATTGAAAATATTGCAATATTTGGTACTTAAGTTGATTTGTCAAATATTTATTAATTATTAATTTTACTTTTTAGCCTAGAGATGACAACAGAGCATGTAAAAGCTGATTTTTGCCCAATCTATTTTACGAATTTTGAGAATTAAAATTTGAACTTGTTTTTATGAAAATATTTAAAATGTACATTGTACTCATCTTATTTCACACTTACGAATATTTTAAATAAATTTATGTAATAATCAATCACAATCTTAAAAATTAACCATCATCTATGACTTTTATATATAAATTTTGAAGCAAAGCTGTAACGCTTTTATGTTAGCAATATTCAACACTCTATATTTGCCTACACTTATGAATATTTTAAATAAATTTATATAGTTATCAATTACAATCTTAAAAATTAACCATCATCTATGACTTTTATACATAAATTTTGAAGCACAAACTCTAACGTCTTCATGTTAGCAATGTTTAACACTATATTTGCCTATTATCCTTTCACCCACTAGGTATCACTGAGGTTAATCCTTAAGGAAATTTGAGTTATTTCTACTCGGACCAACACTTGTTGGTACACAAAGGGACATTTAATAACATATCAAAATAGGTTTTAAATGATTGCTACAACTATAATTAAAAATTATTCTCTCATCAATTCACAACTCTCCACATTTCCTCATTTCAATCTTTCCTTCTTTCTCTTTATCAGCAAATATCATTAGGTCAGGTCTTATATCTTTTTAAATTGTTGACAAATTGTGAAACATCAAAACGGAGAGAAAATTAAAAATTGGAGTTCAGAAATAATCTATGCAATATATAGTTTTTGAGATGTCAATATCTAGTTTCATATAAATTGAAAAGTATATTTAAAGAGATATATTCCACTACCTTTATTTCAAAATTTAAGTAAGTTAAAATTAATATAATAATATTTACATCAAAAATATTTTAAATATAAGTGTATTATAAATAATTAAAGAGTGCAGGAATCGAACTAGAGTGAGATGAATCCTCCTCAACTTACGCAACTTACACTTACTCCACTCCACAAGAAGATATAACCTTATCATGTCCCTAAACCTCAGAGGGTTATAAAATGTCATCCCTATTTTAGACTTGAAATATTTACTATGAAAAATAATAATTAATAAATATTTAACAAATCATCTTAAATATTAATATTCTAAAAAAAAATTAAGAGTACCATAACAACACCTTGCAATAATACCTTGTAAGTTTAAAATAATCTATCAATAAGAATATCATTATCTCAAGCGTGGATACCTTATAAAAAGAACAAAAAAAAAAGATGACCATATATCAACATCTCATATGCCTTTTATTCATCTAAAATGTCAGTATGTGTAATTATATGATACAGTTTTAAATTCAGATAAATATATTAGACATCCGAACATAAGAATTATCTATTATTAAAAAAAGATAAAAATAAATTCTATGTATGATAATGAAAAAATTATTTATTAATAAATTATTTTTTATCAAATACCACACAATATTTATTGTTGTTATATTATTAAAAATTCATAAATTGCATAATATAATAAAATGCAGTAAATATTATTCATTATATATATATATATATATATATTGAGAAATTGTATTTTTAAAATCTCAAAAGTGTACTTGTCTAAGTATCTACTATCTAAGCATAAGCAATATCAAATGTAGAAAAGAAATTTTATATGTTCAAACATAGTGGATCAGCACGTGGGAGTCACATGCTGCATGAGAGAATATCCTCAAATCAGATAATGAGGCAATTCCCCCTCGCGAAACTTGCTTAGCAACAACCCCAACTCATAAACGTCTTGCAAACTTCTTAAGCCTCTTTCTGTAAACCAGCCATCCTAAGAAATTCACCACCAAGAAAACAAAACAAAAAAAGAAAAAAGAAAATATATTTTACCAGGAGTTTATGCCGTAACAGGTTAATGCTACTTTCTTCAACTCTTGAGGTCTCTGTTGTGCAGATTCAAGTCATCTAGCTAGCTAAGACACCAAGCAGCACAGCTTTTCTGCATTGTGCATGTCATTTCTAAGGGGAATCTGTTAAGCACAGAGTGCTTTTCATCCAACCCCACATGCTGAGCTTCAAAGAGAATCCAAGTTGATGAAGTCTATCAATTTGGGGTACCATTTAGAGGTATGAGTTCGAGTGTTTTGTTGCTGTCTCAAATATAAAACTTTGTTCCCATCGTTGTTTTGATCACATAAATGCTGCAGATTGGACAGTAGTGAGACATCAGAGCTAGCAGCTGGGTGAATCCAGAAGGTAAGTATTTCACATAATTTAAGTCATTGAGAGCGAAATAGTTGGCAGTTTTTGCTGATCATCCTTTTAGCGGGCGTTTGCATCATTCAAATAGATTTTAGGAAGTTTAAATGAATTTTTATTTATTTTTTTATCTTATTTATTTTGTTATTTGTATAATTTTTTAAATGTAATTTTGATTTCAAAAACTCATTTGATATGTGATTTTTTATTAAACATATGATCCTCCCCTTAAAATAAAATTCTTAAAATTTGAATTACAATCTTTATGTCCAAAAGTGTAACTTATTTCTATCGTATCAATACCTCATAAGTACACATTTAAAATTTTGTCACTAGCCAAATCTCAATTGTAATTATTCATATCACTCATTTATTTCATACTTTTATGACAAAAGTAAAGCATTGATGTTTTATGACATGAGCAAATCATTGATAAATATTTGTTTATTTGTTCATCATTTTTTGATGTGGAATTTTTTTCTTTGATTTTTAGTAATTGAATATTTCACGTTCTTTGTGGAAGTTTCTGAATCATTTATGAAGTTTTTTACAATTCTAACACGTGTCTTCAATTAAGTACAGAGTTTGCCCCTTTTTAGATTATTGGTGCAGAAAAAGCCATCAAATACAAAATGGCGGAGGATACCCGTATATGGTACCTGTAATAAAAAAAAATAGTAATTTAAATAAATAAAGACAGTATTATTGCTAAATGCATTTAGTGGCCTTTCGTTTTCATATATATGTCATGTGTTAACATTTTTTTTTCATTTAATTTCTTTTTTGTACGTAGCAAACCAATCGTTAAATCATTTTAAATGTCAATACTACTTATTTTTGTCACTAAATTGAGTTTGTGATCATGATCTCAACCAAGATAGTTAATTGAAATAATCACTACTGACCAATGAGCTAATAATTCAGATGGCAACGATCATTTATTAATGCATCAATTCAATGAACTCTTGCATTCTTAAATTTTTATTGATAGGTATTGAAATTTGATTACTAAATTTTTTTAGTTTTATCATACACATCAGTAGAAAAAAGATATGTACTAAGAATTGATTATATTAAAATATTTATGATAATAATATAAATATTTAAAAATAAAATAATGAAATCAACTATGATAGTATTCTTAACATATGATATAATTAATTATAATTTTAAAATATTAAAACATTTTTAAATATAATAATAAGACATATAAATTTAATGTAATTTTTAGTCAAAATTTAAATTTTAATACATGTTCATCAAACTGATAATACTAACGTTTATGCACTTAGCACATTAAAAAGGACATTTATGCATTTTACTTGCTACATATAAATTTAATAAACTTTTTTTTTGGTAACCTTAAATTTAATAAACTTTTATGATAAGTAGTTGTGTAAAAATAGTGATAACCTAAAATTTTACGCTGGGTAAGAAATACATCGAAATTCATGCAAGACTCTACTTTTCGGTACAATGACATTATTAATTTAGGATTTCCTATAAACTAACAAAAAGCTGTTACCACTAATTCATTGACAGTGAAGTGATTTTGACCCAAGACTCAATAGAAGAAGATAATTTTTATCAGTTAGTATATGTTTAGTGTGAGATAAAAATAAAAATAATTTTTTGAGATAAATTTTTATATAATTTTATATAAAAAAATTCATTGTATAAAAATTTATTTTTATTTTTATTCTTATATCAAACTTATCTTTAGAGTAGCAAATTTTTTTGTATTTAAATCTTTTTTTTTTATCTCTAACTCTGTTAAGTATCAATAATTTAGAATAAAATATCTCAATTTAAAATAAAATTAATTTCAATTAAAATAGATATATTTGAATCCAGTTTTCTAATGTATCTCTCATGAATTTTAAAAACAACTACTTTCACAAACTCTAATATGTTTTAAAAAGTATACCTTGAACATGAACTAAATCAATTGCAATTGATTTTATAGAAATCTTCAAATTCCAGCATAATTTAACTTAAGTCAATATGTTAGTTGGGTAGGTGTTGTTGTTGTATATATTTAAAAAAAAAAAAAATTCCGCTGAATGGATTCAGTTTTTCCGTAAGTTTTTCTTTTTTTATTCAATGATCAGAGAAATTTAAATTCCCAAAGGGTGCACCAATCTCACCTAAACAAATTTCTGAAAGATACAAACAATTCTAGGGGAAAACTTGTGTCACCCTACAAAGCACCACAATGTGTCTAGCTCTGCAGAAAGTTTTCCATATGTAAATAAACTTCACCAACAAATATACGAAGGGCTTCAATTATTGATTAGCACCAACAAATTCATAAACAGAACAAACTCTCCCTTTTCTCTTAAGAAATGACAGAATCATATATTAGGAAATAACAGAATCATATAAGATATATATGACCCCTATATCTGCATCAACTCTTGGAAGATCTTCATGGCAGGAGCTGGTAAACCCAGAAGAACATTGATGTTCCTCCTCTCTTTCCCATGAGAAAGGAACAAAATCACTTCTTTCTCTGGCAGTGACACTGGCCCAGACAGAACAGGTTCTCCCCATCCAAAATCAGTGGTGTGGAAGGACAGCCTAGACCAAGTTGTGATCAAGAGGGTGCAAGCTAGAGATGGCCTAGCTCTGGTCACCTCAAAATAATCTATGGCTGATCTCATGTAACTGTCTGTGACCATCTTGATTGCATCTTGAATGAGCCTCACAGCAAATGAGAATGGCTTGTCTGATAGTTCACCTGCTTCACACACAGAATTTGTTAGCACAATCCCATTGCCACAGTACCCTTTTGGAAGAGGGGGGTTAAACTTGGGCCTTCCATCAACAGCAAAAAGGAGCTTTGTTTGCTGTTCTGGCAACATTTTCAGTGCTTTGGTTCGAGCTATCCATACAAATGCTGAGAGGACTTCAAAAGTTGTGCAAGAGTCAAGAGCTCCATTTTCCATGGCTTTGATCTTCAGCTGCTTTAGCTTCTCTGGGTCAAAACAGAAGGACCTGTAGACCATCTCATATTCATACAAGCCATTGGTGCAGGACTTGTCTTCAATGTCTGCAAATTCTTGGTGCAGATACTCTATCTTAGGTGGGTTGCGCGCCTTGAGTATGCTTCTGTCTAGAAATGGGGGAATAGAGAGTGGCAGGCCCCTGGCTACTTCGCCCCAGGAGTTCACAAACTCCATAGCACCAATGCCATCAAACATACAGTGGTTCATGCACAGCCCAAGAGCAAAGCCTCCACATTTAAACTTGGTCACCTGGAATATGGAGTTGACACTTAAAAACTGCAATACTCAATGCAAGGTGAGACCATCTCTTCGATAAGAGAGATTTGATTGTTTATCACAATTATAGGAGAAACTGAGAAACTGTTAAACTTTCAGGATTTTCACCAAGAGATATTATGACTTGTTTAGAGAAGGTACTGACATGAAATGGCAACATAAAAGCATTTGCAAAATGCATAAACAGGCTACTGCTAGCATGAGAAAATGAAGTTCTAAGTTTCTTAATGAACATTTACAAACTCAAACCCATTTTAGTTAGTGAATAACTGAATACTGGTATCCCTTTACCAAACAAAATGCTGTGCTGCTGACCTGCTATGACTGAACCTTTTATGAGACTTGAGAGACAAATTCAATATGATTGCCACAAGTTTTATCATATATGAATTCCTATAAAGAGCTTTATAAATGACAGATGTGGTAGTCTTCCATGACATGTTTCTAGTCTCTACCTCTTGTGAACTTAGGCCTCTGCATATAAACTCCTCAGGGTTTGCAAGTTTGCAGCTTTGCATTAATATTAGACAAGATATAAGGTACTGTCATAGACTCATAAAAAACATACCTGGGCAACCAAAGGAGGCATCTGAAGCATGTGCTTTGCACCAGGAATGTCATAAACCAGCATGCCAAGAGTCCCTGGGTCTGGCTTTGTGATGTCACCAATCTCTTCCATTGAACGGTTTGCTTCAGCCTCCACAAACAGGGCACCCTCCCCTGAGCAGTCTACTATGAGCTTACCCTCTGAGCTGATACCCAGCCTCCCAGCAAGCGGGTAATAGTGGACAAGAACCTTCTTCAAGGCATTCTTGATGACTTCTCCAGCCTTCTCATTTCCTTTCTCAGCCATCTTGAAGCAATAAACAGTTCGAACGATCACTGCAATGTTCTGGTCAAGGTTAGATAGGAAATACATGCCTTTCTTTGTTTCCTCTTCAGGAGGAACTAGAGTTGGTTCTCCTAGCTCCACGCTAAGTTGGAAACAATTGCCATTGGACTTTTCCATCTTCAGCTCCTTAACCTGTATCAGAAAACAATAGAGAATGCGTTGAGCGAATGGAAACAATCTAGAGGGTTTGCTTAGTTTGTATCTGAACTTAAAAGCTTGAGAACCATGTGAGCAAGATATAACAGAGAGAAGAAGAAAGAGAGGCCACTTTCAAGGTAGCTGAAAGTAAATTCTCAAACTCAAAAGCTTTAGGCTAGAAGTATTCAATGTTGAAAATATCATCAGGATCACATGGGTTGCGTTTCTCATACCTGGGGTCCCTCACACAATATGATATGGGTCTGAGACTCTTTAAGGGAAGTTGCCAGATATATATGATACGTATGTAGTCTTGGAAGTTCAAAACATAGCAATGGCAGAAAATGAATATGATGTGAAGGTGAGAGGTAGTTGTTTATAGACAATGGTACAGGTTATTGATAAGAGTCCTCAGAAGGGAGATACTTAATTCTCCTTGATTTTTCTTTGGCTTCTTGTACACTTTACGGACTCTGTATGGGTGAGGGTAGGCCACTAGTCAAGATTCAAGAGACTAAAGACATTAACAAGGAACCAAGTCAGGAGGAGCAGACGAAACTCAAAAGGGCTTTGTTTGGTGTGGTTGGTATCCTACAATTGCTAACCTAATATTTTGTTTCATTATTTATTTTTGTTTTGGATTGACTAAAGTTTAAAGAAAAGCGAGATTACCCATTTCAAGGTTAGGATATGTCATAAGTATCAACGAGGACATATTGTGGTACTTATAAATTGCCAACCAATGAGCGATCCAAGCAGGAATCGAACATAACCTTTGAAAATATACAGTTTAATTCTATTAGTTAAACCAATTCTCACTGACCAATATTTTTCTTAATTAGTTGTTCCTTCCTTCTCCCAATTATCATATTTGGCAGTGAAAAATTGTATGCTCATGTTTCATTACCAAGGTTTAATTTTTTTTTTTTACACCTAGAGTATCTCACCACTCGGAAGGTGAAGGACTAATCTCCTGGTCTTTGATCGTGTCCCTTACGATAGTGCATACTCTATTCACATTCACCAGAGATTGAACTTCTGACATGATGCTTAAGGGATTCAAGTTACTTCCACTTGAACTAATAATAGTTTTTTTTTTTTTTACATAAATCTTTATTTGAATTTTCAGCATATTTTCCCTATGCCAAGCACAAGTTGCTCATTTGGAATAATTGAAAGTGGCCAGTTTTTATTTAGCTAGACTCAATTATTCAATGTCACTAACAATAACTCATGTGGTAGCTTGATTCTTCACCAAATAAGGGAACCAAGTTCAAAATTTTCCCTGGTTAGCAAATGCTAGCTCATTTGCTAACTCCCTAAAGTTTCAAGGAAAAAAAATGACATTATTAAAAATATATATGTTTTATAACAGATAAAGATATCCCTTATCAACTTGCTTTCCAGTAAAAAATTCATAATATGTTTGGAATCACAAATTTTAAGAATTGATTTGATTTATAAATAAAATTTTTTGTTTGAAAGGTTATAAAATAGATATTGATTAAATTTTATAATGATTTTTAAGTCTAAAATAATTTTTTAAATCGAATTAAATCACTTTAACTTAAATCAAATCAAATCAATTCTATTTTTTAATAGTTTCAAACATATAGAGAAAGTCAGAAACTGATCATTGGTTCCCATTTCCTAATAGTAATCCGTGGTCAGTGACTGGTTTAATTCCACAATCAATCCTCCTTAGTTTTAATGGATCTAGTCAGGCTTCCTATTCATTTGTCCATAATCCAGAAGATGATGTCCTGGGAAATCCCCGTTAGTTGGAGAGATGTTGGCAACTTTCAATTTTATGACATTACAAGCTGCTTTCATTTGTCCAACACGGTATTATATTATCTGATAAGAAACTTGGTTAGGTATAATTCATCATGTTCTTTAGAAAAGGTCTGGTAACCCACAAGGCCAGAAAAGAAACTTCAGAAGTTGGAATCAACTATAGTTTTTTATTTTTTTTTACTTTGGAATCAACTATAGTTAGATCAACAAGAAATACTAAACTTATATAGCTGACACTCGCATGAAGACCAAAAAAAATAAATCAATAAAACTTATTTTTAATTTATAAAAGATACATCATACATTAATTTAGTCTTTTAAAGATTAATTTTATCAATTTAATTCTTCAAATTTTAAATTTATAATAATTTAATTTTTTTAAAAAAACTAAATTGATAAAATTAAAAAAAAATAATGAAATTTGTAGGTGACTAAAAACTTGAATGATTGAATCAATAAATTTAATTTTTAAAAAATAAAATTAATAAATGATATATCTTTTCAGAAATAAAAATAAATTTTACTTTAAAAAAAAAAAAAGACACTTCCATCTCCAGGGTACTGCAAAATCCAGCAGACTGCCCATATATATCTTCAGTGACAATTATATCCTGTTGGTATCACGAGGGTTGACTTGAATGGCTAGACTACTACCAAGAAATAAATTATGATGCAGAAATCACCATGGGAAGCTTGTTCCGGCTGTAGTTTAAGAAAGGCTCCATAGCAAAGTTACTAAAAAAGAGAAACAATTCCCATAAAGCAGCCATATTTTCCTCATATGTATTATGCAAATGTAGTGATCCATTCACTTAGCTATTGCCGAAACAGATGTGTAGTCATTAGTCAAGTTCCCCCAACCATGTAAACCATTTACTTAGCTTTCGCCGACACAAAAGCAAAACGAACATGGAACATTTTTCAAATTTACAGACGATGTATTCTTTATTCATCATTTTTCTGCTGACAAAGTTACAACAACTCTTGTCTCCAGAGAATAGGATACAAGAATTCTGTTGTCGTATGTATCAAGAAACATGAATGCATATGCTATCAAAACTAGCCTCCAGTAGCTTTAAGGACAGCTATACAAGGCCAACAGCAATTAATGCAAGCTATTATAAGAGGCAGTTTTAACAGCTTTGAATATTCATCTCTCAGCCTCTGGTGTGCTTTTGCTTCTCAAAATGATCTCCCACTTTCAGTGTGGTAATGGACCTCAAAAAGTCATGCCTGGCCACACCTGCTTAGGCAAGCAATTCCTTCTTCCAGATAGTCCTCCCTGTTAATCCAAAACTCAGGTGCATCCTGGGTTTAATCCACCAGAGTTAAGACTTTCTTAGATGATCGTTGTTCAAACTGGGAGAATACGCCAACAGCTTCCACAAGCTACAGAGATAGAGAAGCTATGGACAGAGAACAAGGGAAAAATTTAAGATTTAACTCAAACCTTCATTATTCCTGCAAGGACAGCGCCTCCAAGGTACACCATGTGCTTCCTCCGCGGTGGATCCTCAATTCGTAGTCGCAATTTCTGATGACCACCAGAATAGGAAAGACAACAAAAATAAGTTAAGGGAACAATGAGTTAGCTTAACACATGATTGTAGATCTACTCTCTCTCTCTCTCTCTCTCTCTCTTAGAAAGGATCAGGACTGCCTAGAATTTGTAACAGATTTTTCTGATATAGAAAAATATTTCATAAACTCAGCATAATGAAGCTCTAAAAGAAACAAAAGATGGCCTATTCAGGAAGTTGGATTTCTGCCCAGATAGGACAGGATTTTCAATAAATAACATTTTTGTCAGGTATTTATTAGCACATGAAAAGATAAAAGTAATAGGATTCTATCATATCTTTGTACCTAATTTATCATAAAATATCCAGCTTGCAAAACAACTGCATAATGGAGACAACATAGAAAACCTTGGAAGTTTTAAAATTGATCTATGCATGCTCAAGAATTAATATATTTCTTCTTACAATTCTAAGAAGCAAATGCAAGTTAAACTGAATTTAGTTAATGTCCATAGCTAGCTCATCAACTTAGATAGAGAAGGATTATTATGATTTGCTGCTGTTGTCCTCGTAAGAGTTGTTGGCAAATCACTTGCCCATTTACCATGCTCTTTCTAGGAGTACGATCGGGGTTTGTTGATATTGTTTTCATCATTAAAAATAACACAGGTTAGGTTGGGTACTTTCAAATGCAAGGACTGAAAGTGTTGCCTGGCCCTTAAAAATAAGATATTGTTCGAAGAATGCTAACGGGCATGGAAATTGTCCAATGTAAGTTTGACGTGAACTACTTGAAATGAGACAAATAGTAGGACCTCTTAAGATGAAGCTTCCTAAACTGAGAGATCAAATGAAAATATCAGCTTCCATTTCTTTAAAAGAACAAAATTTTCAGCTATTGACAACTTAGCAACCAATCCACATCACATACTCTTCTCTTTCTCTTTTGAAACATAACGTATTTCTCTAAACGTACATTGGTTGCATACTGCTTACTTCTTTCAATGAAATATTAGAAAGAAAAGAGAGAGATGTCCGTAAAGATACTAAATAAAAACTTCAGATTTAATTCTTTTGATTTTTCTTCCTACTTCATATGGAGAGGGAGGACATTTGCTGCACTCAAGGTTCGAACCCATGAGGTGGGGACTCTCACACTGCAAGGCATGATACATACTCCATCTTTTCCTTTTTATCTGTCATTTTAGAGAAAAAATTTTCTTTTATTCTATCGGCCGTTTTAAAAAATCAAGAAAATATTAATCATTTTTTCAACTTTATCCTTGATATTAATGAAGTGAGAGAGGGTTAGTGGAGTAAATAAAAGTATTTTGAATATTTCAATGAAAGGATAAGTTAGTCAAATGCAGTTAATTTTTCTTTTAAATGAAACTATTTAATAAGTTTCTTAATCTGTGTGCAAATACCTTAAATGACAGATAAAAATTAATGGGAGGAGTAATTACTAGGCCACAACACCAGATATAATTCAAGAGCAACAACCTTTTCCCTTCTTTCAGGTTAAAAAGTTTGCAGATGTAACTCAACAAACAACATAATTCTCTCTTGAGCTACTCTATTGCCTAACTTGTCCCAATAATTCCATATTAGGTATTAAAGAATAAATAAGTACAAGATCAAACTTGTTGATTGTTGCTAAATTAACAAGCATCAGTTCAGCCAAAAAAAAAAAGCATCAGAAAATTTGTGCCTTCAATAATCCATGTACACGTGGACAAGCACAAGAAAAGAAGAAAACCAAAGCTTACCTTTAATCCATCTCTGTTTCCCTTCAAAACAACATCAAGATAACGATCCAGTATTTCTTTTTCCAATCTGAAAAGGGAGGGGGGGGGGGCAGGGAGAACACTGATTTATCAAATTTAAATTGGAAACACACTCTAAAAAAAAACCAAACCATCTTAAAAGAACCAGACAGCATGCCCAACAGATAAGAAAATTTAAAAAGCAGACAAAGAAAGGACCTCCAATGTAATTTATTTAAATCTAAAATTTGATATTCAAAACAATCAAGTGTACTACTTAATGTATAGCATAATAACAAGAATTAGGCATATTTAAAATGGTATATACTTAGGTAAGTCACCTAACTTGCAATATGTCCAACTTACAACTTCATAGAAAAGTTTATCAATTTAACTAACGTGAAAAGCAATCCCCTGTGATTAGTTTTCAAATATCCAATATATATATCTTTAGACTATTAGAAGATAATTTTAGCCAAAAAAATAGCATTAGGAGGTACAGTCTGAGAAATGGACAATAGAACAGAAGAAAACTGAAAAGTTGCAAGAAGAATCATGTAATGCATGCTATGTAAACATATATAATAATAATACTAACTCAAAATATCAGTAACTACAAAAAGATTAATGAATATTCGAGCCAATTTAAAGGAGAAATAACAAACTACCGGCTTGGTAATCCAGGATACATGGTGCTCCCTCCACTTAAAACTATGTGTTGGTAAAGCTGCAAAACAAAATTTACAACAAAATATGCAATAAATTGCTTGATATTTTCAAAATACAATGGCAGAGTCAGGACCGCTCTATACAGACAAGACCCTTGAGCTATGGTGGTTTTATTCATAAATGTAATTTCTTCAATTTAAGTAATATTATAAAGATACTTATCTTGTAAAGATGGTAAATAACAATGTAATTTAATTATGAACCATTATAAATATCTAAAAGCAGGTGGGGATCATGGAATATCAAATGATCTTGTGGAGACAGGAAAGATCAAAAGATTAACACAAAGCTTTAAGGTCTTATTGAGGACAGAGTGAAAATGATTTTCAACCAAAGTAATGGCCCAAAGTGAAATAAAGTTCTCTTTTATTTTCCACCTTATGAAATTTTTGTTATACCAAGCAGGTGTGAAGTGATTTTCATTCCAAATTTTCAACCTTCCCACTTTCCCCCTAATCAACCAAGCAGCCCCTTAGTGCAGACATACACAGAGTAAATGAGAGGCAAGGAACTGGTTCTGAGACTTGTAATACTGCAAATGCATGGTCAGTTAGCAAGGATTGACAGAAAACGGAAGGAAATCTTAAAGTGGAGTGATTCAATATTAATCGCATGACACAAGCCCTCTAAATTCAATCAGAAAACTGAAAGGAATCTTAAAAATAATCTAACTTAAGACACACGCACACAAGAAAGACAGAGAGAACACAATTGGAGGATCCGACAAATATGATAGCTAGTTGAAAGTTGAAAACAAGAAAAATTAAAGAAAAGAATTTTTTTTTCAACAACAAGTAGAAGGGGGAAAATGAAATCAAATAGGAAGTAGTGCATCTAATAGCTGTCATGAGTTTCACCTCAAATGGTAGCTAAGCATTAATATCATTTTTCACGCTTACATCATTAAATTTTAACATATGAAAGATATTTTCACATCCTTTTCCAAGCCTAAAACGGCAATAACTGATATCAACATTTTTATTTACTTAAGAAAAAGATACTACATCTTTTAGATTTCAAATGGAGTATCATACCATCATCCGGTTGTCAATATCCATTTCCTGAATGCAGCGAAATACCATGTCAGCCATTCCATCACCTTCAACATCTATAAGTTCCTGCAAGAAGAAAAAAAATCCGGGCAATCACAAGCAAGCAAATTACCCACGAAATAATTTAACTCGAATTGCACTTGCACATTGTAAAAACACTAAAATTATGTTTAAACAACACAAAAAATAATCTTTTATGCTATAATCACTCTGATAGGATTTAACATGCTGTTTTTCAAAGAGACATACAATAAAACAATTTAATACATATAGCAGTCATAAAGGTGAACAAAAACAGATTACAAAGCTTACCATCAAAGCCCCCATAACCAATGCCTACAACCTAGCAAAGACTTTAAGGCATAAAATACAAGAGTTAAATGGGCACCAAGAACCTACTGGAGTGAAAAGAGCCTCAGGAGCCTGGAACCTTTCAGTGCCTACTTTAATGACCCTTCCATCTGGAAGCTGATTCAGAGAGTGTAAATCAATAAGGGATATCAACAGAAACAATAAATTAATGATAGCTACCTCATGCATACATGAATTGTTGTATTAACCCTAGGCAAGAGAATAATAATACATATTACATACATGCATTAAGGTACAACATTTATGAATGTGGTTACAGAGAAGCATGAAAAGTATATGAAAAGAAACATATGAAAGAACATATTAAAGGATTAACAGAACTTGAGCCACCGGCCCCTCTTCAGGCAAGCCATTTCAACCAGAATCCCAACTAATTCACTGATCATCTACAGTATAAAGATTTCAAAAAAATAAGGACATCAACTTACAGTATAGTTTTTAACAAGGATAGTGGTCTCAAGCCCCAACTGATATTCCCTCTTGTAGTCATAACTGTGGGAAAATAGATGCAGCTATTAAGGAAATACTTAAAACCACAGGAAACCAAAGTGTAGCATGAGATTTGCTGTCGACCTTATATAGCATAGCTTCTCTTTGATTTCCCTAACAGTCTCAAAATCAGCAGTCCTATTCAGTGCATACCTTAATGGAAGAAAATTTACTTCCAGTTAGAATTGAAGTATAAGATAAAAAGAGTCAGTTTTTCATCATACTGATATTACAACTGAAATGAAAGGAATTAGCCCTCACCCTCTCCTTGAAAGTAAGTCAACAAGATAGGATGTTATATGTCGGCCAGCTACATTCATTCGTTTTGTTAGATGAGGGAATGAATAGCCATCAACAACTGGAACCTGGATTAAAACTCATTATTAACAATTTTGCAATAAATACATATGAATAGTGATATGCTATCAGAGTAATGACAATGTACTAAACTTTTTAACCACCTTCTGCTTTCTTAAACCAAGGGTTCAATTGTTTAACATAATATTTGTGTGCCAGGATGGTGATCAATAAGTATATCATAAATTATGCTTCTTAATCACCCAAAGAAAAAGAAAAGGGATAATGAGGGTCCCTGTTCTCAATAAGAAACATAAATAGTGAATCACAACATTTCACCATTGGAATCTAGCTTCAAGAAAACACCATGGGGGAGGAAAAGTAATAATTTTATTTTAAATGAGAACTGATTTAAATGCTCTACATAAATCTTAGATTAGATTTGCATATTTCCAAACTGCAAGGAACCACTAAGGATGTGTTGGGATATAATACATGCATACATGCATGCACAGTCACACATATACACCCATTTACAGGATCAATGCCATCCATGTTGTGCTGGTGCATGAGAAGTCCTCTTTTCTTGATTGTTGGATCACAGTTACAATTACATAGAATAAGATCCTATTCCTTTTGTTCCTTAGTCAAATGCCAACTCAGAATGTGGGGGATCCTAAGATGGGATACCATACAAATGTAACTCTCAGTCTTACCAGCAACTTTTAAGCCCATATATTTATAAGGACAAGATCTTATGACACTAGTGTATGGCCTGCTTTATACTTACACCATTTAATGACTCCTTATAGAAAGTGACTTTGATTAATTGGCCATTGAATTATAAGAAAATTATCAAGTTGATCTTGCACACCAAATTTTAGAAAATTTAAATTTAAACAACTAAAAGTACGTGATCAAACTGTTGAAAATTTCTTTTCTTTGAAAAGTACAATGCATTAAGTTCAAGATATATTAATGGAGTACTAAAAGAGTCTTGGTTAATATAAAATTTTATGAGAATGATATGCATGATGTAAACTTTCAAAACAATGGTAGATTTCATGAAATACTCATCTTACAAAAAGTTTTTATTGGTGCAACATCAATTTTGATTTATATTTTGAACAGATTCAATTATGTCACATCAAATTCAATACATTTAGGATTTGAATCAACTAACACTGGTGTAAAAGTAAACTAAGTTTTAACACTATTTAATGTTTTTCATAGGATGAGCTTCTCACAAATCCACAATTGATTTTAAAGCTCTCATCAAATAAGTCACGCTTATAAAATTATATATTAACAACAAATAATTACCCCATCAATATAAGCAATGCTATACAAACAGATGTTCATGCACTGAACTGAAAGCAGGCAAATATCATGTCCATATAAATGCAAGGGTGGCAGTTACCAGATGACCACCCAATGGGTTTGTACCCAGTCATTTCATCCAGTACCAACTTTGTAATAAAGATTGTCAGGCAATATAGTATTTCTCTTTCAATATTTCTTAAGATTAATGTAAATATTATTTTAAAAAATATATGAAATTGTCAATTGATTTATTTACCATACCCAACTCATCTAAGAGTGATATGAAAGATCTACATAACAATCACTAGTGATCCAATAGTTAGATTGATGAAATTCACATTATATGAAAGGTTACTTAAGGGCATAATCCTGTAAAGTTTGACACCATAGTTGTATATAGATGACATGAATGGTAAAAACTGACTCTATTAAAGGCAATACACAAGGAAATCAAAAACCTAAATTGAAAAATAAGATGCAGAACCTAGCACCATTATAGTGGTCAGCACAATAATTAAGTAGTGTAGAAGCAAATTAATTACCACATGAGTGACACCATCTCCTGAGTCAATAACTAATCCAGTGAGCAAACCTGGGACAAGTAAAAAAATGTTAAAATGCAAGTTATAACAAGGCACGAAGAGAACACATTGATGAAGGAAGTGCAAATTTTCCCTGTTTCACACACAAAGCCTTGCAAATTATACTATGTAATTTCACCACATATGGTCTACTTGTGGGAGTGAACTACAATAAGGATGAGATTATAAAGAAAAACCAAACTTCAACCTTCACTCATCTCTATAAGCACCTTGAGCATATAATGTTAGAACAGCTTGGATTTGGATAAACACTCCAGCAAAATTGTACTTCTCGAACATTGTCTCAACCTGCCAGGTCAAATCATATACAAACAATGAAATTTGAAGTATATTTAAATATATGAGAAATTAGTTTTGTTTAGAACAAAAAAAAAAAGTATCAGAATTGGTTCAAAAACCATTTTTTCACGATTCTTTGAGGGATTAAGAGGTGGGTCTGTGAGTAGAATCTTACAGTCTGGTGGGTTAATCTGTCAAAGAAAATTGTGGACCAGAGTTAGCTATGAATGTTACTCCAATAAAACAGTCATAGTTGAAAGAACATTTAGAAGCACTAGAAAGTTACTTTTAATTCATTGAAAAATGCATGATCCCACACATGACACATGTCATCCCAGTTTTGCACGATTCCATTGTTAACAGGATAAGATATATCAAGCTGATGCCGCAAGTCTGCACAGCCTTCACCAACAATAATATCCTAAATGAAACAGAAAAAGAAAAAGAAAGCATCTCAGAACTAAGCAATATTTTAAAAGTAGGAAAGTGAAGGGAATTACGTTAATGACTAGGCATGGAGAATAACTAGCAACATATATATGATAATCATAATGACAATCACCTCTTATAGATCAACTTGGCCCTGCTTCCATGTTGCCAAACATAGTGCATATTATTTAAAAATCTTAGAATTCTCTAACCAACTATTTCACTACAGATACAGAATTTCATAAAAAAAGGCTTCTAGCATCAAGCACATGCCTTCCAAAATATTATCCGTTTGACAAATCAAGCATATATCAATTAATGAACCTTCTGACAAAGTGTCATTATAGTCAAAATTGAATCGTCAATCCCTCTTAGTTGCCCTCCCCGGCCTTATATATTGAAAATTCAGTAGTGGAAGATTGGCACACCTTCAGCTCTTGCTCGGTGAGTGATTCTTCGTACCGAAGCATGGGCCTCCCCACCACGCAAGGAAAAACAGAGGTGGGGAAATTCTCCCCAGCAAAACCACACTTGACATACTGCATTCAGAAAACCCAACATCAGAAAACCTTCACACACTCAAAAGAAGGGAGACAGAGTCACGGGCAGAACTGAACCAGTAACAATCCGATGTAAAACACTCCAGAAACGGAACGCCAAAAATCATTTCCGGAAGCAAATGATATGCCAATCTGCAAATTTTATGCTAAGGTGATATTGGGATTTTCCAAGATCCATTGCAATGTGCGATTGAACAATAATTGCTCAGAGCCAGGAAGAGATTAGGGTGAATTGGATCGACGAGTAACTGGCAGATCACGCAATGTGGGTTGTTATGTAACGGGAAAAATTAAGGGAGAGAGAAGTACCCCGGTTCCATTGTCGCAGACCACCACGTTTCTGCTGTCCATGTTGCGCTTCTTCTTCTTCTTCTTCTGCTTCTGCTTCTTCAGCTATTATGGTGCGCGTTGCCTTTCATCCATGTATGAGTGTGACTTTGCCTTCAACCGGAGATGCCGTACAAATGCGGCAAAGATGGGATCTCCTTGCTGGTACAACGGGTTACAGAGTCAATCGAGTATTCGAGTTCAATAAAACGACGCCGTTGCTGCTTCTTTTTTTTTTTAAGACTTGCATTTTGGCTTCTACTTATCTAAATAACAAAAAACAAGATAAGAAAATAAATGAAAGAGTTATATGTGTTAAAATAATTAAAATATTAGGCTCATAATTGTATTTAGATATCAAAAGTTATTCTGTAAGTAATTTTTCGATAATTATAATTATTTTTAAATTTAAAAGAGAAAAATTAATATAGTAAATAATTGATGAATTGAATACCTATTTATTAAAAATTAATTAATGTTTACATATTAATCCATTAATCAGGTCATATAAGGATTGAATTTGTTTTTTACTTTTTTTAATAAATTCTAATTGAATTATTGATTTATATTTCACGTATCTATTATAATTTAATTCATTTATTAATCATTCTTAATATTCAAAGTGTTCATGTCGATATCAAAATCATATTCATTTCACATAATAAAAATTAAACTTAAAAAATATAAATGACATGTATATGAGATTTTTTTTTTGTGATGAACTTCTTAATTTATATATTAAGTATTTTCTATATTTCTATTCATAACATAACAACATCATGTTTAAAAATAAATAAAATGACTAATTTGGGCTATTAATTTACTCTTTTGCTTTTATAGTGCCTACTAATAGGCTCAATAGCTTTTTTTTTTTAATGAAAAAAACTCTTTCCATGTGTTGGTGATGGGATGTTTGGTAAGGTTAACTTATCAACTAAATTAATTAAGTTGAACCAACTCATAAACTATAGGTTGAGTTTAGCGATTGAGTTGATTTTGATCCAAATTGATCAATTTGGGTATTAGATTTTTATTTTTCAACCTGATGAATCCAAACAAATTTATTTATCTAAATTATATACATTTTAAAAATAATTTTAATATAAAAATGATGCCACATCTTTTATTATATATTTTTTAAAATCTTGAATATAAAATGATATTATTTTGATAAAGCCTTTTTAAATAAAGAAGAGACGTCAACCTTTTTATCCAATCTGAACCAAAGTAACCATGATAGAGTTGGATTAAATTGATTTGATTCATATTATAAAGAAAAAATTAACAAAACCAATCGCAACCAACCATTATCCGATTGGTTAATTCAACAAGGTTTAATTAATTTTCAGTGAGCACTCTATCTAAGAGGGAATTGGATAAAAACTTGGCCAATTCATAGATTTTTTTTGGTCAAATTAGTCTGTGTAATTTTCATAACCATGGCAAATTGTATATTTATTTTTATACATGTAGACTTGAAATCTATTTAAAAAGGAGTTTTACTTTGATTCGTCCTGACGATGATAACCCCTAATGATAAGATTATGGAATTATTTTTTAAAAAAATGTGGTTAGGCCTATATATTGATTCTTGAATCAATTTTTATTTTTTACTTATAAAAAATTGTAGCACATTTTTATTATCTGCTCTTCAAATTCAAATTTTGTAGCACTGGAAAATTTTAATACTGCAGTTGGGCTGGAATGGGTTTGGGCCAAGACCTTTTGCAAGACGGGGCTGATCTTGCTTACCAGGAACCAGGATCAGGGCCAGGGATGGGCCTAGACCCGGCCATGCCTACGCCCTTAGGTTAGGGTATGATATAAGTTCAGTTCGACTTTAGGGTTTTTCATTCTGGGATCATTCTTCATCGCCACAAGCAGCAGCTATGGTGAGTAAAGCGCACCTCTCTCTCTCTCTCTCTCTCTCTCTCTCTCTCTCTCTGCACCCTTCTAGCGGAATCCTCCAATCTTGTGTTTTCTAGCGATAATTTCGTGACTTGTGCGTGAATAAGCTTGTGATTTTCTTTTTATGTAATTCTTCAGTGATCCAACAATTTTCTCAGCTCAATGAATTAGAGGATTCAGTGGTATTAGGATGTGTTCGATTCCCTTTGAGATAGCGATATTGGGCTCTGAAATTCTCAGAGTCTAATCAGATTTTGATGTTATAAGCTATTACATTCGAGGAAAATCATTTCCGTATAACGCGCTCATCAATTTACAACCTTTTTATTGATTTAATAGGCTCCAAAAAGAGGTGGAAAAGCTCCAGTTGCAGCTGCCAAGAAGAAGCAGGTGGGTATCTCAGTTGATTTGAAATGCGGTTCTGTTGCTGGGTTTTTTTTTTCTATTTTTTGAATGATGCAGCTTTTATTGATTTTGAGAAATTTTCATATTTTTAGGAGAAGGTGGTGAACCCGCTGTTTGAGAAGCGTCCGAAACAGTTTGGGATCGGAGGGGCATTGCCTCCTAAGAGGGACCTGACCCGATTCGTGAAGTGGCCCAAGACCGTTCAAATCCAGAGGAAGAAGAGAATTCTCAAGCAAAGGTTGAAGGTCCCACCAGCTTTGAACCAGTTCACCAAAACACTTGATAAAAATCTTGGTAAGAAACCGACAGAATCCTGGTATTTGATTTGTATGTTATTGTCTAGAAAATTTGATGCATGCCTCTGATTTACCTTCTCTCTTATGTTGTCGTTCGAAACTTACTTCAGTTGTTTTCTGTACATATTGTTTTCTTTTGTTGTGTTCACATTTTGTAAAAAGTACACATAAAAAAGGAGACAAATATAATTATAAAACAGATGTTGAACAGAGCGCATGCTTTGCATAAATCATCTTAACAATGACGATAATGACATACAAATTTGGAATAAGCAAATATTTAACGGTTGGCCATCAAAAGAATTTGCATCATTCTGATTTTGAAATAGGTGCTGTGTATTCAATACTTGGCCACAACTCAACCTCCTAAAGTTTTATGCTACGTTGTTTCTCTTATTGCTTTATTGTGAATGATAAGGCGTGCAGTTAGACCATTTGATCTTATATGAAATTTTACTTGCTACACGTAGATGACTTTTGATAGCATAATGTGCATAATTCTAAGAATTCAAGTTTGAGTGCATCTGGCTCAATTTGTTTCCTAAGTTGAGTGCCTGGATATGGTAGTTGATGACTTGATGGATCTAATGAGAGGAAACTTCACAGCTTTTAGTTTAACTTGTTGGGAGCTTGCATATTTATGGTATGGTATTGGCAGTGATGACTTGTAGGTTCATGGTGTGCGTTATTTATTTGTTGTTTGTTGCAGTATATGCTGGGGCCTCTATGGAGTGATTGTTCATTTTACTGTCAGTTCTAATGTGTATTTGTTGTGATTGCTTCTTGTGGTATAGAACTTTGAGATATCTGTTCTAATTTTTTTTATTGAGTTGCTCTACTGCAAAAGTTTGTGCTAATTGGTTTTATCAAATCTAATATGCAGCAACAAACCTTTTCAAGATGCTCCTCAAGTACAGGCCTGAGGATAAAGCTGCCAAGAAAGAACGTCTTTTGATAAGGGCTCAAGCAGAGGCAGATGGAAAACCTGTTGAAGCCAAGAAGCCTATTGTTGTGAAATATGGTCTCAATCACGTTACCTATCTTATTGAGCAGGTCTTGTGCCTTATTATTGATGCATAATATGCATACTGTCTCATGTCTAGTGCTATCTGGCTAACATAGTTTTATGTTTGGCTGGCAGAATAAAGCACAGCTTGTTGTGATAGCTCATGATGTGGACCCTATTGAACTTGTCGTCTGGCTTCCAGCATTATGCAAGAAGATGGAAATTCCCTACTGCATTGTCAAGGGCAAAGCACGCTTGGGATCGGTAATTATTGCTAGAATAATCTTTTAGAAATTTCACCGATGAATGTATAATTTGTGACTTATTCAATTGATGTACCCTTTTGACAGATTGTCCATAAGAAAACTGCATCAGTTTGTGCTTGACAACTGTCAAGAATGAAGACAAACTGGAGTTCTCTAAAATTTTAGAGGCTATTAAGGTAGTTTAGAGTTGAATTGCTCAATTATTTGTTGTGTTTAATACTATTATCTATAAAAACAATACAATATATTCTTTCTTCTTTTCTTTTCAGGCCAACTTCAATGACAAGTATGATGAATACAGAAAGAAATGGGGTGGTGGAATTATGGGTTCCAAATCCCAAGCCAAAACCAAGGCCAAGGAAAGGCTCCTTGCCAAGGAAGCAGCACAAAGAATGTCTTAGAAGTTTCTCATATGCTTTGGTCATTTTTGGAACTTTGAGGTTGTTATTCTTCGATATTTTTTATTTTATATTAATTAAATGTGAGGTACCCAGGTTTTCCTTTCTTTCATGGTAGCCTGTAAACCACAATGATTGATGTCGATTTTGAACTGGTAGCTGACTTATTTTGGTAGTTTCGTTAGACTTAAGATGGAATATGTTTTTTCGGTTCAGAATTACCTTGCAGCTATTTGTCATTTAGATTTTGCAGTAATTTCTGCCCCTTCTGGTTGTTTAAATTTTCTATTATGGTTCTTTTCTTGGAAGCAGTCTAAATGGTTTCTCACTTTTTTTGCTTTTGGTTTTTTTCTGATTTCTAAACCCCAATTAATGTGGTTCTCTTCTCTTTGCTCAATTGTGTTTATTTTTTCCACCTTGATTGGATTGTGTCATAGAAATATAAAAATTGAGTATGAACCAACGCCGGCAATTTACTATGGTATCGATCCAAGCTGGCGCCCATGGTCCTGCATGAAGGCTACTTACTTGGTAATGCTGCTGTTATAAAAATGGCGGGATGTTTTTAAGCACTCTTGCATTAGATTTTATAAATTTGATTTGGTTAAAAGTGTGTTTACAAGTGAAATAATTTATGTTGTTTGGGTATTATTGATAAAAATTAGTTTTTGGTTGTGTAATTGTTAACAATGGGTATTTAGATTTGTGTTTGGTTTAACTTGTAAAAAAATTAAGGTTATTTTAATTTAAAAAAAGCTACAAAATGATGTTTTTAAGTTTTTTTTTTGGGGGGAATCGTGATTATGCATATCATTTTCGTTTTCCAAATCCAAAACAAACGTTGCCGACCCTCTTGGTTTAGGCTTCCTTGTTCAAGCGAAGGCTGCAGGACTTGAAGCTGATCCGAGTTGTAATATATTGGAGCCTAAAGTGGCCCACAATATGTTAAAAAATATTATTTTTCTTCCAATATATTTTAAATCACTTTTGGTTTAAAAATAAATCTATTAAGCACAATATTTTACAAATCTAAATTAATAAATTTCAAATAAATTTTCATTCTACCTTATCAATAATTAAAATGAACATCATTAAAAAAATAGTGATTTATCAATTTCAAAACTATTATTGAAAAACTTTGATGATCCTTATCAAATAAAGATCTTACAGGTCTCAAAATGAGATATATTGAGAAAATATATATATATATATACTTTTTTTCCCGAAGTGGGTTAACCGTGTCGAGTTATAATCTATTAAATACTTATATGCAATACATTCAATATTTATTAATCATGTATTTGTAATCATCAAAACATATGAAGTTGTATCATTGAGGCAAACAATACTATGTCTTGTTATGCATTGACGTGGTCTACTTTAAAGAATCTTGTAAGCCATGTAATATTACATAATGCTATGTTTTTGCTAGTAAAATGTTAGTAGTTTATATTTATGAAGAAATATAATGTTGATATAAATTGTTCATGATACATTTATAAATAACATTCTCACTATATTAAGTAACTTATATTTGATTGTTTTTATTTTTTTAATTTATATTTTATATAGTCACTGTTTGATAACATATAAATCAAAATTACCATTCAAAATATTTTATCAAGAGCACACAATTATAAAAAAATATGCAAATAAATTTGAAAAATAATTTCTTATCAAATTAAAAAATAAAATATATTGTCACATATTTAATTCATAAATTAAACTATCATTATAAAAATACGTATAAAGTTTATTAAAAATTTTTAATAAATATTAATATGCAGATGTCTACAAGTATTTAGTTCATAAATTAATCTAATATTATAAAAATATCATAAATTATACTTAAAAGTCAACTATAAATAATAATATGCAGGCTGTTAGACTAATTAACACTAGGTTACAACTGTACAGACTAACATCAGAATCCAAGCTAGTAAGGTATTTTCCCCATCTTTACTAAGTGTGCAGCAAAACACTCTGTGAGCATCAATTTCATCCACGTATAAATTGCCGGAGGTCGCAGTTATCTACTGCTAGAGCCACAGATTTGAGCCCATGCATGTTGGCTCAATTAATTGAAAGAATATTTTATAATAATTTTTATGTGAAGGGATTTAAATATTTGTAGTTTTGCTTGGTAGTTATTTTTCTTTGATCCGTCTCACCTAGTGGCTAGTAGTCTCCTTTTACAGAGAAAAAAATTTAGAGGTAATTATTTGAATAGATCTCTGCTTTCTCCTTTAGAATCTTAGACATGTTATTAGTGTCGTAATCAATTGTTTTAAAAGTAGTTGATTATTACTATCATCTTGATTAAGGAAAAAAAAAGCAATAAATTTGATAACAAAATTAGGTGAGTTCTTATCTATGATTGACTATTTTAATGGTCACAATCTTTTGTGCATCTAATTTGTACATAAATATTTGGTAGGTGTTTTGGGCTATCTCAAGGCTTAATTCAATTAACTTCAGATAAATTGCAAGTTGTAGAAACTTATTTACGACCTAGTTAGCTTAAATTAAGACTCACAAGAACGATCATTGGATCATTGATCACCCGTAGAACATATATAACTACATCTTCTACAATTTTCTTGTCCATATTGACTTGATTACTATAACAAAAAATAGAAAATTCAATTCATAAAGCATACTTGTATTTTATATCTAAGAAATATGCATATTTGAATTAGTCTATTTTGTTTTTTTTTTTAACTGAATATCTATTGAACAATATGAAAGATGTGCTCTTTGTGAGAAGTTGAAAGTTGTTTTGTTATTATTCTTTTAAAATCCCAAAATGAGTTATTTGTATACATCTAACATTTTGTATTCTACTTGGCGAAAACATTTCCAGTATTATCTTAATCTTTTATGGTTGTTAAAAGGTATTTTTATACTTTTAAGTGTAAGATTAATTTTTGTTTTACCTACTGAAATTATCTCTTTATATAAAATATTTTTCAGCGAGATCGATCTATTAATATTACAAGCAAAACTCATTTTATTAAAGTTTTAATTTATTTATTATTAAGCCGCACTCTTATAAATAATATTATTTTAATCTTAGTATTATGCTAGTATGTACTCAATTGATTTATATATTTTGTAAAGTTTTATAATTATGATTAAATTGGATGTTAGAATTTGAACAACTTTTCATTTGTTAAAACATGCATACAGTAATATATACTTTTTATGCACCCTTTTGAGGAATATATTTTATTTATAAAAATTTAACCTATGACCATTAGTCAAATCCTAGTCTATTCTTATTGTTGAAGTTAAGCTCAATTGACCTTCGAAATAGCTTGATATAGGGCGGCAATTCATAAGCAATTAATATTAGTGTGCCCAATGGTATTAATCTTGACTTTATGTTGTTAAATACCTTTAGTTTGACTTGTAATGATCCATAAATGATTTGATTTATATTGTATTCTTTTGTTTGTTAAAATTATGTTGCCTAGTGAGTATATTCATATTTAAGAAATGCTCATGCCATTAAAAAAAAAAAGAATACATCTCTATTTATTATTTGAGAAAAGAAATCATTAGTCAACAGTAAAAAGTATAAGTTTAAACCAAACAAGTATTAGTGTAGTAATAAGCAAATTTCTTATTCAAAATGTCTCTAAGTTGTAATAATATTTAAATAATTAATTTTACAATAATGTCTGTAAATACCTTAGTCAAAGGTAAAAAAAATAATGACATATAAGTTGTTTTATGCAAAAATCCAAAATTTGGGTACTAGTTTTTCTTGTCATGTTTAGTCCATTTTGAATCTCTGGGGCCAGGTTTCAGCCATGTTATCAGAGCATGTCCAAAACTATCTTTATCGCATCTTATGTCATTAAATATGAAAAGCTTCATAACACAAACAATTACTATTAGCCAAAAGGATGACAATAAAACTGTCACTGTTATCTTGTTCTTTATAAACATTAATATCATCAATTTTATGATATTAGTTTTGTTTAAATAACGAAGAAAATTTTAAAATAATTTTAATACATATTATTCATCAAATAATTCAAAAAAATTGTCATCCTAATTAAAATATGTTAAAATCATTTGGTTATATTTATAATTTCAAAATTAAAATATAAATAAGCGTACATTTTTAACAAACTTTTATTATACTTTAATTTTTCATTTCTTCAGTAATATGATAAAAAATTTCTCTGCTTTTTGAAAATAATTTGAAATAATGAGAACACCAATATTAATAAAACATGGATTATGAAAGGGGAGCTACTCCATTCTAATATAAGAATCAAGTTTAAGCCTTATAAATGAAATGCTTTAATTCTTATCAACTGAACTAAACTTCACTAAGATAGAATGATTAATTTGATTAATTGATCAACCATGTTTGAATTCTTTAATTTTATTTTAATCTTTAAAAGTTTAGGAAAAAAGAAAGCCATCCTATTTCAAAGTTAAGACACATTACAAGTCTAAAAAAAAAACTTACAATAATACTTATACATTACTTATTAGTGAAGGATCACAATAATAATTGAATTTAAGACTTTTGAAAATATACAGTCCAATCTTATCACGTTAAGCCAATCTTCATTGACTTTGAAATTCTTTAATAATTCAACACAATCTTATAACTATACCATCCATGATAATTCCTATCAAATGTTTTGTTTGATTTAATTTTCTGATTTTCTTATATTAAAACATATTAATTATTTTTGCAACCCATTGTATATTTGAATATATATGATTCAATGCAATATAAACTTATTTATTATTATTTTTTCTCTATTATTTTTTTTTGACACAATATTTGTTCCCCTATTATTTTATGAGTAATGTTATATAACCAAAAAAAATAGATATAATTTTTTACAGAATTCAACTAAATTTAAGAATGGTTGTTGTAAAGAATGAAATAATAGAAACTACTCTCATATTTAAGAGTTAACAAGTATATCAATTCATTTTATCAAAAATTCTGATAAAATTTTTTTGACTATACATTATTTTTGTTATTTTATTCCCCTTACAACTTGCAAAAGAAAATATAATCTAACTTGTTCAATTTATATATCTTACAGGAGTTGTGAAAAAATTTATAAAAACTTTAAAATATATATTTTTCACAAAATATTGAACTATATAATATCACGGAGTTAAAAATATTATATTTTTAAATAAAAAAATATATTATATATTTTTTCTCATTTCTTATAAATTTGTAATTTATACATAACATTTTTTAAAAAAACTTTAAAATTAGTATGATTGTCTTTTGACTCTTTCAGATAATAACATCAGAGCTTAATGATATAAAATACGAGGAATAATACTTACATATATTTATTTATATATAATTTATATATAAATTATTAAATAACAGTCTACCTTTCATTAAACACTGACTCACCACTAATGAGATGAAACTTTCAAATATAATCTTTTGAATAAATTTTTTCTTTTGGTATAACTTGTCTTGCTCTTTGTCTTCGTTTATTTTTTTTTTATTTGAAACTTTGAAATATCGAATGACTTGCAAAAGAGTGTATAATCTAACTTTTTTTTTTTGTGTTGAGTATAATCTAACTGTTTATGTTTAATTTTATTTTTCCTACAGAAGTAATGAAAATTAATTTATAAAAACTTTAAAATATGTATTTTTCACAAAATATTGAGACTGTAGTATATCTTGGTATTAAAAAAAAATATGTTTATCATTTTTCTCATTCTCATTAATTTTTAACCTATATATAACATTCTTTTTTATAAACTTTAATACTTATTATGATTACTTGTATTTTATATCATAAACATATTAATATAATAACATAATATATGTAATTATTCATTTTCATGGAGCACTAACTCACCTCTTAATCAAAGATGAAACTTCCAAATATGATCTGTTGAATCGAATTTGTCTTTTGTTTTCTTTTTCGTATGACTTGTCTTACTCTTTGCCCGCTCTATCATTTTTTTGGCATATTAAAAAGAAGGGTGAGTTAGTAATATCACACCAAATGCACAAACATGAGACTTGTATATTATCTGCTTTGGGGTGAGTTGCCTTGTTATGAAGTTAATTGGATATGCATGCAACTTTTATAATTGAATTTAAATTTCATCCATCGTTAATGTAAGGTTTTTTATTTTTAATTTTTAGAGAATTCTTATGTCTGTTAAATAAGATATTAATTTTTTAAGTTACAGTTAAGTTTCGAAATGACCCTCTTAAAATATTTACTTTATGCGAAATCAAATTTTTATTATTAAAATTGATACAAGCTTTTTTATATTATTATATAATTACATATTATTATATTTTTTATTTTTTAGATAGTTATTATTTTTGTTAAACTATTTTAATAATTTGATAATACATGATTCAATAATAATATAAATTTTTTTTATATTAATATTAAATTAAAATTAAACTTTTTATAATTTGGTACTACTGAAAATAAAATATTTGTTTAAGTTTTTTTTGTTAATAAAACTTAATTTTTTAATAAAAAATTCATAAAAGTGAAGTTTAGTAATATACAAGATACAATATATAGGACAATTTTAGAATGTTAATAGTATGAGTTTTATTTAGATATTTTATTTTTTAATATCAAAATCTTAATTAATTATTAAATATTAATCATCAATTATATTAATTTTAAACATATTATTACAAAACTTAATAATTACTAAATATTTAAAACTTATTAATATTATATACATCTTAAAAAAATTGATTTAAATTGATTTAGTAACAATTCTATTTTCTTTGAAATTAAAAAAAAAACAAAATATCATAGTCGCTGTGGTTGCTCTGATGACACACCCCTGAACCTGACCTTTCTCTCTTTCTGTGTGTCTCTCTCTCTTCTTCCGAGTCTTCCCTTCTTCCATCTATCTTATACCCTGCAATTCGCAAACCCTAAATCTCTCTCTTCCCCTCTCTCTCTGAATCCTCGACGCACTTCATTACCACCAACCGAAGCTCCATCGCATTCCTCTGCTCACATTCGGCGACCACAATCTTCTTCTCTTCGATCTCCCTCTCCCCCAATTTCAGCGATCTCCAACTCGACCACCATGGCCCACGGAAAGGTTAATCTTCCCGACGATCTCTTCACTTCCAAGACTGCCGATGCACACTCCTCTCTCGATGGTGATTCTACTTTCATTTCATTTTTTTAGGGATTTAGTTCCTCGAAGCCTATTTATTGCAATCTTCATTGTTATGTATGCTTGTTTTCAATTATTATTTACTTTGTCTGGATCCGTTGAATCTCAATCCGTCATGTGTTCTGTGTGCGAATCGTATGCCCGACATGCCTACTCCTGCTTGGTTGGCTATTTGTATGGCTTTAGTTTTTTTTTTTTCTTTTCTGTATTTCTGGGTTGACTTTACTTTAGATTGAAGTATCTGTCGATCTATGTTAGTCCCCTTTTGATTCTTCTCAGCAAGATTGTTGCTAAGTATCAATGGGTATGATTTATTACGTTCCCTCATTTGTTGAGAAGTGGGTTCTCTTTTTCGCTAAATGAGTGAAGTTAAGTTTATTCTTCTCTTTAATATGAATCAGGAAATTTCGTATTGTTTTCTTCTTATATCAGTCAGCTGATTTAATTATGTTAGGGGTCTTGTTTTCTGCACCGGGTAACGCAGGTTTTTGGATTGATTTGATTTACCTGCTGATTTTATCTTTGATCGTACTATGTAATTGCAAGTGGTGGTGGATTTTTGGACATGATACTTTATAGGTTTATTTTGTTTAGATTGTCGACCAGATCCCATCTATATTTCTAACTAATTGAAGGACATGGCTAACATTTGTCTTTTGGGTTGTGTTAGATGAAGCATCAGGAGGACATGGTGGGGACAAAGGTATTGTGGGGCTCCTCGACGATTCAAAAGGTATCATTTTAATCTTTGTATGAGTGAAGTTAAAGCTAACATTTAGTTGTGTTTCTCTTATTTATCAATACACAGTGGTTGTTGGTTGATAAAAGCTGGTTTTACTTTCAGATCAAGTGTCGACTGACAGCAGCATACCCTTATCCCCACAGTGGCTTTATTCCAAACCCGTTGATGCAAGGACAACTACCAACCCTGTGGGGGTATGTAATACTTACTGTTTTGATTTGACTTGCATTATCAGAAGTTATTTATTTATTTATTTTGCATGAAATCTATCTGTCTGTTAGGGCTCTCTGTTGCTATTCTTTATCTTTTTGGAGACTGAAGAGCTTATCATGGCAGTCTTGTGCATGCAAGCTTGTATGGTGTTTTTGATTTACAATGCTGGACTCATCTTGTTGATAGCTCCTTTTAGCTTTGTATGTTAGGGGAATTAGTCATATACCTAGGATGTGATCATTCAATCAAAGGGATGAGGGGGAATGTGTTACACTACTTAGCATGAACCTAGAACTATGGGTGGTAGTTTGACATACTTGTGTAGTTGGTCTCTATATGTTAGAAATATAAAACTATTTATATGCGTTTACCTAACAGCTGAAGCTTTTTGAATAATTGGTCCATGACATAGTATCAGAGCCTTTATAACCAAATGGTCAGGAATTCGATCTTGCTGTCCCCTTATTTTTCATAATTAAGTTGAATTTTAACACAAGGTAAGGTGGGCTTGTGCATTGTCTATGCTTCAAGCCCAAAGAGCTCTTGCGTGAGGGACGTGTGAGAGATATAAAACCATTTATGTGCTCTTACCTAATAACTTAAGCTTTTGGGATAGTTAATCCATGACACTATAAGAGTATCAGAGCAGTTAATAGATGAAAAGTAGCTCTTATGATGTGCATAAGATTTTAAGATAAATTTAATTTCTCTTGCAGAATGGGTAAATGAATGAACAATGAGAACAATGAGAGGGAAGTCTTTGGATCACTGACCCCTTTCTGAGTTTTGTTTGCAGTTTGCCAGGGTACTGGTGTTCTAAAACTTAAAGCAGTGATGATACATCTGCATGTTACCCTTTCTGAGTTCTGGTCAATTCGTTTAATTCTCGCAAGATCATACAAATATTTTTCTTGACAAGGCAGTTTCTCAAAATCATGGGTTTGTTGTTAAAACTGTTAATGGTGGTTTAGATTATCAATTAGCATGGTAAGAGCTATTGTGCATTTTATTATTGTAAAGACATAGATTTCTCCAATACAAAAATGGAGTTACAAAACAAAAATGGGCCTTTCTGTGTCTCTTGGGGGATGAGGGCAATTCTATAGTTTCTAAAATTTTAATATTTTATTTTGATATATTTTTTATCTTTTGAAGTTTAAATTGTAGTGGTTCTTTACATTGGAAAGTTTGATAATGTTAAATTTTTTATACTTATATTTCTTGCATAATTTTCATAATATTTGCCCCATCATTGGAAAATGATAGGAGATCCATCTGCTTGGTTCTTTGCCTCAGGTGAACTCCACTGATTCCACACTGAAAGATAGTTGGCGTTTGGATGGGTCTCAGGACAAGAAAGATTGGAGAAGGACTGCTCCAGATGTTGACATCAGTCGCCGCTGGCGTGAAGAGGAGAGAGAAACAAGCTTGCTTGGGAGAAGGGATCGCAGGAAAGAAGATCGACGATCAGAGATAACTTCAACCTTGGAGAATAGATCCTTGTCTTCTGATCGCTGGCATGATAGCCGTGTTTCTGGCCATGACTCTTGGAGAGAGAACAAGTGGTCATCAAGATGGGGTCCTGAAGATAAAGAGAAGGATTCTCGAAGTGAAAAAAGGAATGATGTTGAGAAGGAAGATGTTCACATAGAAAAACAATCTTCTGGTGTTAGCAACCGTGCAGGTTCTGATCGTGACACAGATTCTCGTGATAAATGGAGGCCACGTCATCGAATGGAAGCTCAAGCAGCTGGTGTGGCCACATACCGTGCTGCACCTGGATTTGGGCTGGAGAAAGGACGTACAGAGGGATCCAGTGTTCGATTTTCTCCTGGAAGAGGAAGGGCGAATATCAATGGAAACCTACAAATTGGAAGACCTCTCTTGGGCTCTAGTGTTGGATCTGCACTTGTGGATAAGAATAAAGTCATATTGGGGAAGACTAGTCTTGGCATTGATTCATATTACTACCCTAGGGGTAAGCTTCTTGACATATATCGTAAGCAAAAGGTTGATCCAACTTTCGAAAGCATGCCTTCTGGGAGGGATCATACATCACCAATGACTCAACTTGGTTTTGTAGAACCATTAGCATTTGTTGCTCCTGCTGCTGAGGAAGAGGTATGCGGAATGTAAAATATGAAGAAATATTTTTGTATGATTTTTTCATGTTACATTTTGACCTTTGTGTATACTTGAAGGGTTAATGACTCTTTTTTCATTGATATTTATTTAGTTTTGTATATTTCTTCCAGGCTGTCCTTAGAGATATATGGAAGGGAAAAATTACTGGCAGTGAAGTCTCAGGCTACTCCTTTAGAGGAAAGTCAAATGATGATATTTCAGGTGACAAATTTTGCGTGTATTTTAGTTAGTCCTTGTGAATTAGTCAACCTTTTTTTTTCTGATTGTGGCCCCCCTTGGATTGTCAGGTCCTGATGTTACTTTAAGTGAAGGAAAACAACCTTCAATTGGCAATGATGGAAAGTTTATTTCAGGAATTGATATTTCAAATGATGCTGATCAAAATTTTATTGGTGCAGCATCAAATGTTACTGGTTCATTGAGAAATGTAGTTGAAGGTGAGAAAATAATAATATTCTTTGCTTGCTATTGTTCTAAATTTCTAATCAGTTGAAAGTAAGATCTTTTGATTCATTACATATAATGATTTGTATACAAATTACCATGCCCTTTCAGAAATTGTGAGTTTTCAAGAAGGCAAGCAGAAACATATGCCAACAATTGGTGTACATGGGAGAGATGAGAGCTCTGGCAACAGCACTAGGGAAGGAAGCTTCCCCAGCAACAAAGTTGCTGACTCAGAAACTTTTGATTGCCATCAGGGACCAGTTTCTGCTCTTCAGAAACATGCTAATCTGGATGGTGTTGAGTCAACTGCTGCTTCAGAAATCAGTAGTAACCTACGTGATAATTCACACTCTCTTTTTGAATTTTCATCTCTGCAGCAACCTCCAAGCATTAATCAACAAGACTTAAAAATTAATGAGAAGTCATATCCACCCGAAAGTGTTACTGCTCCTGAGGAGCTGAGCCTGTGCTATCTGGACCCTCAAGGGGTAATTCAAGGACCGTTTCTTGGGATTGACATCATTTTGTGGTTTGAACAAGGGTTTTTTGGGATGGACTTACCAGTTCGCCTGTCAGATGCCCCCGAAGGATCACCATTTGAAGAACTTGGTGACATCATACCTCATCTGAAAGTCAACTCTGGATTAGGTTCTGGTAGTAATCTGATTATTCAATCAGAACCATCAGATGTAATTGGAAGGAACCTAAAAGTAAATGTACATACTTTTGACCATAATGGGTCTGCTGTTAGTGATGATCAACCTTGGTCTTCATCCCTACCTGATACCTCAATTGGTATTAAGTCTCAAATACCTAATCAAAGTTATCACTCTGAAATCAAGTTCTCTGATGATCAGGTCTTCAATAATATTGTCGCACAAGATGAGAGTAAGTTATTGTTTTCTCATTCTGCCATTGTTATATTTGTCTACTATTATGTCTCTAATCGATTTGTGTGGCGATTTGATGCATTCATTTCTAATATCTATTTATATATCTGTTTCTATGTAGACATTGTCTTGTCTAAATTGGCTGGAAGCATCAATGATAACCCTTTGACAAGGCCTGCCGATGTTGCTGCTTCGTATTCCCATTCTGCTGGAAAACCTGTTGCAAATGAAGTTTCAGGGAGTGATACTCATAATGTTGAGGCTGATAAGTTGCATCCCTTTGGTTTATTGATGTCTGAGCTAAGAGACAGCTCTCATTTAAGGCGTTCACAATCTTCCAATAGTTCTTTGAGATTGGGTGATCAGGGACATTTTCTTGATCCTTTAATTGATAGAGATGCTCCTTTTGCTGATCAAAGCTCTTTTGGTGGCCTGGTTAACCAGCCTTCTTTCAGGGAGACATGGCCTGATGAATATGGAATAAATAGGAATTTTAATCCTAGTGCACGTGTAGGTTCATTAGATGATCAGTTTTTGTCCCACATGGGACCAAATTTTAATAATTTTGATGTGGCAGAGCATCTCATGTTGCAGAAGCTGCAGAAGGAACGGCTTCAGCAGCAGACTAGCATATCTAATCAGTTCCCTGTGCATCTTACTGGGTCAGATTTAGAGAGATTTCCAGGTTTTTCTCTTTCTCAAGGCAAGAACTCCAACGTTCAGCAGATGATCCACAATTCAGGGTCAGATTTTGAACATCTTATGGAACTTCAGATTCAACGCCAGCTTGAGCTTCAACAACAGCAAGATATGCACCATCAACAGCTCCTTCACCAGCAAATGAAACTGCAGCCCCAGCAACAGTCTCAAGTTCAACAGTTGCTTCTTGAACAGTTTATGCATCAGCAGCAGATCCCTGATCCCAATTTTGGGCAGTCAAAACATGATCTTTCTAGGGATAACCTGTTTGATCAGGTACAATTGAGGAGATATCTGCATGACTTGCAGCAGAATTCACATTCTTTAATGCACCTTGATCCATCAATGGAGCAGATTATCCAAGCAAATATTGGCCTCAATGCTGTCCAAGGAAGGCAAGCTGATTTGTCAGACCTCTTGTTGCAAGCAAGGCATGGGAATATCCTGCCTTCTGAACAACAGCTTCATTTTCAGCAAGATCCGTTGCAGGCACAGCAGATATCTATGGCACTTAGACAGCAATTAGGGTTGGATGGGGAAAGGCATTTTGGTAGGTCTTGGCCAATTAATGAAACTGGACAGTTATTAAGAAATCCAGCAACCCATCATCTGGCTCGCTCAGCAGGATTTAATGTTTCAGATATCCACAAACAGCAGCAGAGGCTTGTGCCACAAGAGGAGCAATTAAATTATCTGGGAAGGAATCTTGCTGAGCAGAACCAGAGAGGGTTCTATGAGCCTAGTTCTATGATGTTTGAGAGGTCTGCACCTGTTTCTGGCCAAGGAAGGGAATTACAAGATCGCCGTCGCTATGTGCACCCAACTGATCAACTAGGTTCTTTATCCTCTCACCACCTACAATCGTCTGATGAACTTTTTGCTCACCACCCAGATGCATTCAAGAGTTCCCTCTCTGGGAACAACGGGCATTTGGAAAATAACTGGATTGATCCAAGGGGCCAACTACAACATCTTGAAGCTGGGAGGCAGAGAAGAGAATTCGGGGATATTGTTACGACGGCAGATCTAAACATGTCTGCATCTGCGGGAGCTCATGAAGAGAGTTCAGCACGAGGTTTTATGGACCTACTCCATCAAAAACTGGGTCTTCAATCTCCACAACCATCAACTGTTGATAAGTGGCATCCTCTTTCATCAAGAAGTCGGGACAAGGCTTGGCAAGTTTCTGAGGCTAGCTCATTAATCCATCCTTTTGAGCTTCCACCAGATCAGCAAGTCCATCTGAATGACCCATTTGTAGAAAGGGCTCAAAGTGCCAATTCCAGTGCCCCAATGCAAGATCATTTAATGGGCATGCATCTTACCGAGCAATACAACAATGTAGGCAATACTGAAAGATTTCCTCTTCGCTCTAGATCTGGATCATTAGTGGAAGAGCAGTCACTTTTATCTGCTACTAAGGATACTTTGCATCCCAATTATAGAATTCCTCTCCTGATTGGTAAATCGGCTATGGAAAAAGACTTACTTGAGTTGGAGACAAATAAGGGGCAGAGGCATGAATTTATACGCACAATGAGCAAGTCAGTTCCTGGGATGTCAGACTTGTCAGAACAAGTAGAAAGCACCATCAATTCCTTGGAACTGGCTGCTATTGCCCATAGTAGACATAGCTCACTAAGCAGTGCTGGTAATGTATCACATCACTGCATTTTTTAGTATTATTGTACTGGTATTAGATATAATGGTTGAATATAATGACTGACGCTCTGCAGGTGGTGATGGGGGCTCATATGGTCGTGAGATGGGTTTGAATAATTCACGAGGAGATGAGGTTTCTAATGACAGGTAATATTCTTTTTGCATATTTTACATCTTGACTAAATCTAATTTGGTTATCTAAGATTTGGTTATCTGGGGTCGTTTTAGAAAATGTTTTGATCTGTCTGCTAATAATTGCATTCAATATGGCTCATTTCTTTATCTACCATTCATAGTGCTAATTAGGTTTGGGATGTGTTTGTAGTTTGGATGGTCAAGGAGTCTTGTCTGCTGCAGTCCTTGAACTTTTTATTTTTGTGAACCTTCTGCACTGCCTACAACAAAAAATTTCTTTTAGTTCGTATTTGATGCAGTTTGCAGATAATCATTAGACACTTTCAGCATGCATCTGTGAAGAATTTGATTGACTAAATTTTTCTAGAAGCTGATATGTTTATAAGCTCATTACTTGTCCTCCAGTAACTAACTCCTTCTAAAAGGGAGAAATTGGGATGGGGCTGCATTTTTATAGTAGAACAAGAATCACTTACAGGAACAATAGATGGCTCTGTAAAGCATTTGTTCTCGTGATTTTCTACATACTGAGTAATATTGTCAAAAAATGACAGTTTGGATAGATATATCCAACATATATCAATCTGTACTGTATATGCTTAAGTGGATGAATTGGCATAAGGAGTTGACTAATTATTGTTAGAAAAATAATATACTCTTGACCAGAAGTTTGATTTGTCTTTTATTGACAGGATGCCTCCTTCAACTAAAGGGTTTGATAATGCTTTCCATAATCGCCCTCCCATATCTCTGATTTTATCCTCCCCTGATGTTCAGTCAGACAAACCATCTGTACCCCATGCCAATCCAAACAATTTACTAAATCTTGCATCCAGTGAAGGTATGTTATTTTTAACTGCTTCCTTTACCTTTTTCTTTTGACATCTCAGCAGTCAGTGAAATATGAGATCTATGGTAGGGAGGCGAGAACCTTCTGGAAATCCGTCAATCAGTAACGTGACTGATGCTCAGGCTTCTGGGAAAAAAGAGGTTCGGTTTAGAACTTCTTCCTTCAGTGAAGGCGCTGTGTCAGAGACATCATTTATAGACATGCTTAAAAAGCCTGTTCTTGCTGAGGTGGATGCAGGCAGTGGAGCTGGGAGCGAGTCATCTGATGGTGGAGCGCAAGCAGGGAGAAGTGGCAAAAAGAAGGGGAAGAAAGGAAAACAGATAGATCCTTCTCTTCTTGGTTTCAAGGTCTCCAGCAACCGGATCATGATGGGTGAGATTCAACGCCCTGAAGATTGATAGTTAATTGCTTGTAGATTAGTTGTAAATTTTTTGCATTTATATTCATTTTTTTTTCTTTTTTGGGGGAAGGGGTTAGATGTTGTACAGTCCACTAGAGCATAGCTATAATTTTCAATACATTTTCTTTTTACACTAGGTGTAATAGATTTGTATGTGGAAACACTTTTGGCGTTGACTGGTGTGTACAGTCACTAAGATGAGTGTATATACGAGGGAGCAGTGCATTACCATATGACGGATGGTTCAACAACTTTTGTGGGGTAGAATAGAAGCGAAGAGAATTTATTATTTCCATGGTTCTCTGATTGCTGTGGATTGTTTAGGGTTGAGGGTGGTTTGTTCATAAGGGGTTGAGTAGAAATATTCTAGAGTAATGATGGGTGTTGAGGGTAGTTTGTTCACATAGGTTCAATGCGTGTTCCGACTCCAATAGTTAGATCGTACCTGCAGAAAACAAAATAATTAGCTATGATTTGCAAAACCTATATTCCTCGTAATTTTTCACTTCGTAATTTTAATAGAGGAAACCATGGATTTTTACTTTTTTGACAGATGAGCACATTGCACTGGTATTAGTGGCATGCAGAACGAGTACATATTCTAAAACTTACAGCCACCGAGTACATCTAAACTTTTTGTTATTCTTTTTCCTTGTCCTGATGTCCCTATTTTTCACACTTTTTGAGTATGGGATTAATCTCAAGTGCGTTTTGGAAGTTCTTCAATTCAATTGCTTAATTCAAGCTTGTTTATCACTTGAACCATAATCTGGTAGTAAAAAATGATTGTTATTTTAATGCTTCAAGTCAATTTCTAAACTTAACTTTTTTGTAACGACGAATAAAATGAGAATGTGGTAAATGAATTGTGTGGTTTCGACTACATTTTTTTTTTCTTTCAAAATCGAAATTGTTGGACGTACAACTCATTCAAATTAAGATACAGATAACGATTCGACGCATTAGGTCCTAGTTCGAAGGTGTCTAAATCTGATCTTATTTTTGGTACTCAAAGGATCCAGTACTCTTAGAATAACCTATTATATCTTTTTTTTCTCCCCTTAAAAAGATTACTTTTTGGGGTAAAAGTTACCACTTTAGATGGCAACTTTCGTCAGATTTTACGAAGAGTACCACATGCTACAAAAGCACGAATAATCAATGCAAATTTGGCCAATCACAATTATTATGGAATAAATCAGGGTATACTTAATGATTCTAAATTTTCAGAATTTTTACTTCAGGTAAGAAATGGAGAACAACCATGTGTAAGATTATCTGATACGGTTGCCAGATCAGTAATGTGTTTTTTTCCCCCTCAAGTTATAAGGGTAAACAAAAATAGGATAAGACCATAAAACATCCATGAGCATTACTCGTTAACAAATTTCTTAGCCATGATAATAATTTTTTTATTCAGATGTAGCGTTTTTTACGTGAAAAATGTTTACTTAGCAAAAATTAATTTGACAAAATGAGAGCCAAAATGAATTAGCATGCTTAATGATTGTTGAGTGGATGAATGATTTCTATTACTTTGTATTATAAAATTGTTTGATCTATTCACGAATCATATGCCCAGTCAGTTATGATTCATTTTTATAATTAGATTTATAATTAGATTATTTCAAACTGGTCAAAACCAGTTATAAACAATTGAACTAGTAGGCCATTAACTTTCTCCTTTTTTAAGAAAAAAAAAAATTTAATATTTTTTCATATTTGTACAAATTTCATGTTGTAGTGTGAAGATAGCTTTAATGATATTATTCAATTTGACTAGTCAACTTATCCACTTTGAACCAAAAATTTTATTAATTCATTATTCAGTTTAATTTTAACAACATTCTCAATCGCACTAAATTCTAGTTACATTAATGAAATTAGAAAATTGTAAATGGAGTAGAGTTTTAAATGAGGGGGCAGATTTTACCCTTTTAGGGGTGCCTACTTAAAAATTATTTATACTACATAGCACCCCCTCTCGCCCACACAAACAACATATATAGCCTTGATTGGCTATGTAACACTACTCTTTTAGGAAAATTTATATAAATTTTCAGAATAAAAAACTATGTAATAAACAAAAATCAAAATTTACCAATTATGGCAAATAGAGCAAGTGAAAGGAAACAAAGAACGCATCTTTTATTCAGTTGAATAGATGCAAATATAGAAAAGAACGAAAGAATAGAAAAAAAAAAAAGAAAACTCACTTTGCATTATAGAGCTTAAGCCTTGAGGGATAAAATGAATTTAATAACATTCATATATTGACAATTAATCATGACTGTAATATTTGAATATTTTACTTTGAGTTTAAATTCATAAAAAAAGAGCTTGTTAAAATAGACTTGTGCTGTAGGTTTTGTTAACCAAGTTACACTTATACTGATTCAATGGCACTCAAATCCGATAACCTATGTCACCATAATCATCTGTGGCACATATCCTTCAATGCAATTGCACTCTTATCTGGGAAATCAAACGCATCTTGTAATCTTTGAAGAAACTGTATTATTGGCTCAGGACATGTAGCAGAAGAAAGAGAAGCTAAAAGTCCAGTACATATATCTTGCAACATCGAAGGTGACTTTTCTTGAACCCACTTCAAGTGCTCAATGGCAATTGGAATCTCTTCTGCATCTGCCAAACATTTCAACAAACTTACATGGGATTCTGCACGTCCTATATCATGATTGAGACTGCAAAGTAACTTAGAAGCAGCCACAAGATGTCCTGCACGGAAAATATACAGTAAGTTAATTGTTACACGAGGCAGCAAAGCCTTTGATAATCGTAGCATGCAACATGTTAAGTTACAAACATTTGTGCTAGTGGATAATACCTTTCCTGCAGAGTGATAATATGAACGTGTTCAATATGTCTCTTGCAAGGATAATGTCCTGTTTGAGAGACTTGTTATAGAGCTCAAAAGCAGCTTCCAGCTTGGTTTCTTGGCAAAGCCCTTCTAGAAGACAAGTGTAACTTGTAACATCGGGTGCCAGCCCTTTATCCAACATGTGCTGAAAAAGCCTCTGAGCCTCTTCGGTTTTTCCCAGTTCAGTAAACTTTCTTATAAGAATATTGTATGTTTTCAAGTTCCCACAGCAGCCACTGGAAAACATCTCATCCCAAAGCTTCCTAGCAGGACGCAGTAGGTCCTCCTTACAGCATGCTTCCATCACATAATTATAAGATGAGACATTGGGGCTGAACCCTTTCTTCTTCATCTCCTGGAGAACAGCGTAGCCTTCTTTTACTCTCCCAGCCTTGCACAAGAATGACACCATCACATTGTAACCCTCCACATCTTTGAAGTAGTTTTTAGAATTCAATGCATGGGATACCTCCACTAATTCATCAATCTTACCATGTCTACAGAGATTCCTACTCAAATTGCTCAAAGTCGAAATAGTTGGGAATCTCTCTTTTTCAACCATGAAATTGAAAAACACGATTGCTGAACCAGGATCAATACTTGACACTGATCCTATCAACACATTGAGAACATCATCCTCAATAGGAAAATTACCGCCAACTATTATTTCCCCAAGTTCTTTTGCTTCAGAGATTCGCCTCTCTGAAATCAAGGCAAGTATTATGTCCCTGTAATCACTGGTTCTTGGAGCCACTCCTAATTTCCTCTTCTTTTTCAAGACCTTCACCTCATCAACCACATTTCGCATTGATTGAAATCCCATGGCGACAACCCTGTACGCCATGAAATCAGGTTTCCAACCCCTATTTCTCAGTTCATCCAACATCCAGAGAGCTTCTGGCACCCTGGATGCATGACAGAGCCCGCGGACAATCAAAACTGCCACTACAGAACCATTAATCCCTGAACTACATTCCTTAACCTCATCCAATATACTTACCACTTTCTTCAACTCACCCTCTCTGCAAATCCTCCATATGAACACCCCAAAACCCAGTGTGCTGAAGGGGACACCTCTAAGAGTCATTTCCCTGAACACCTTCTCGGCACTGTCCAAGTACCCATCAGACGCAAGAGCAGCCAGAAGCGAGTTGCACGTCTGGCTCCCAATTTCCGGGCTAAGAGAGGCGATTCCACTGAAAACAGAAAAAGCCTTGTGGGTTTTCTTCCCAGTGATCTGGGAAGCTATTATGGAGCGGAGAACCGACGGGTCGATGGCAAAGTTCAGAGCTTTGACCTGTTTGAGGAGGGAATCAATGGCGTTGAATTGGCGGGAAAGGGAGAGAGACTTGAGGACCGACTGGTAGGTGACGGGGGTGTGGGTGAAGCCAGGTTGCTGAGACGCCCAGTTGAAGAAGCCGAAGGCGAGGGAGTGGTGGCTGAGAAGGAAAGGGTCGATAACCATGGCCACGAGCGAGGGTCTGAGGAGGTGGCGGCAACCGAGGTTGTGGAGGGTGTGCTCGAGCGAAGGAGTCCATGAACGCGTTGGCTTGGTGTGGTTTGAGGCGGAGATCAGAGCTCTGCTGATTCGAATCGCCCACTCTGCCACCGCAGGTTTCATCAATTGTTACAACTTTTTAGCAGCGTGTGGCACCAAGTAAAGGCTTTCAATTTTTAGTACTTTAGAAAGAAAAGAAGTGTGGAATAGCTCCTTCAAGTCATAGCATGATTAGCATTCAAAGAAATAGCTGCTGTGTTGGATGACTTGCAACATGTATCTCTATATGCTTCTATTCATAAGCAAAATCGAAGAATCTGAATTTGGCTGTATTGTGCAAGAGGCCAAGATGTTTCTCTCTAATGCTTAGCTTTCAACTTGTATCATATGCTATATATGTTTGCATGAGAGGAAAAAAATGAACCAAACTCATATTTAAAAATAGTCTAGAAAGGGAAAGAGAAGGGGAAGTGTTCCACTCTTCTTTCATAGTCTCACTATTCTTCCTCCAGAATTGAAAATAGGAAAGAAGAAATTATTTTTAAATATGAAAAAATAACTATTGTTGTTTCTATTTTAACTTTAACTTTAAATAAGAAAAAAAATAATGTTCTTTGCTTTCATAATCAAACATAAAATCATAGTAACTCATCCTCCATCCTTTCCATTTCTTTCCGTTCCCCTCCATTCAAACATAACAATAACAATAGAGTACAGTTAGTTCCAAGAAAGGGGAATACCATACCAAAATTTTCTTAGCTTCCAAAACAAGGGAAAATGAAATGCTTATGGTACGTGAATGGTCATATTCTTTTTTTTTTTTACCTGACAATAAAATATAAGTGATTATCCATTCTTATCAAAGATTATGCAAACAGCATTACTCTGAGCAGTGAGAGCACAGGTAAGATAAATAAAGAAATAAAGAAAATCAATGTACAATTATACAAATAATTACATCTTCTCCATTCAATTTCATCACCTGAAAGTACTCTTTACACCAGGTACAAGACCAAAGTTACATGTATTCCAAATTACACCACTAAAAAGTACTATTTACTGTATTGAGCTTGATTATCTAAAAGGACTGTTTACTCCTTGTACAACCCAAGTAACATGCTACCGTGCATAAATATTTACACATGACTATATGCATAGGTGTTTGAACTTACACGACTATATACCTAGGCGTTTGAGCTTACATGACTATATACATAGATGTTTGAGCTTTCTCCTGTCCAGTATGAATTCCAAGCCCCTTCTTTGAGGGGAGGAAGATAGATATTTATAATGTCTTTTTCGTCTATACATTTTATTTTTGGGACTTGAAAGATGATTGAAATGATGAGAATATGCAAAGGAGGACTTAAGAGTAAGATCTGATCAACTTAAAATTCTGAAAAGATCGAGATTTGAAAAAATTTCCGAAGAGCAATCCAATTGTAGTCGCTCTAGGGGCCTTCGGCGAAAGACAAGAGTTATGTTTCACCTGCAGTGCTGTGTGGCCAATCTGTCTGCGTATTGAATCAATAATCTTGGGGTCAACTGGGTTACCAGTCACATCTGTGACATTAAAAGTGTCTTTTGCTTTTCCACCTTCCGTTGATATTTCTGCTCTTCTGATACATAAACTGTTCTCTCGGAATATCCTTGTTATATCTGAGAGGAGTCCTACACGATCTTCTGTGCACAACTGCAGCTCCATCCCCTGCATACAAAAATATCTTAGCATATGCAATTGTACAGAAGTAGTGAGGATCATAGTTTCCAGCTGAAAGGTGTTACTACACCTCAGATGCCCGCCTTTCAATGGCTGCTTCAAGACACTGTACAAGACGCTCTCGCTCAGCCTCTGAGCTTATGGGAAAGCCATCGACATGCCGAATATAAAACTCCTAAATAGGGGGGGAAATGCTCCATCAGAGAAAATTTTATATGAAATGTTTTTCAAGAAAAATCTCCAACCAAATGCAGAAAAAGCAAATTAGATGTCCCAACTGGGTCAGACTCGGACCAATTCATACTGAAGAAATGGAACCCAAAGTAAAATGTAAGGTTTGATGTTGTCAATTGGCTTATCTAATCGTATAGGATCTATATAATTCAATTGATCAACATAATTACCGGCAAATAAATTAATATTCAATTTCGGCTATGATAACAAATACAGCATACCAAGATTAAAACGTGAAACATCATTTCCTAACAGCAAACAACAAAACAGTTGGCTAACCTGATATGCTTCCGTCCTTGCTGTCTGCACCACACCATGAAAAACTACATACTGCATGTCTGTCAAAGTGCAAACAATATCGAACAACAACTTCGGTCGATCGTTTGCTCGCATGATGATTACAGTGTAGTCTTTCTCAATACAATCCAACACAGTTACATGAGGGAACGGACTTTTATCTCTATCTCTAATTACCCCTTGTCCTGCTCTTTCAACCCTTTCATAGTCCCTGTCAGCAAACATAATCTGATGTAACCTTCTGTCCCTATTTGTAATTCCAGGCGGTGAAAGTGTTGTTCTTGCGGTCTTTGGGTCATTGTTCCCCCTAAGGACATTACAAAGCAAATCCCTTATTGTAGAGAGGCGGGATAGATCCTTGATGGCACACCCACTGGAATCATCGGTCACATGAACCACAGCAGCAGCCCTAGTATTATGTGTCCATATCTCAGCATTCACCACATTACAGTGAAGGTCTGCGAGAACTGCACAGACTTCAGACAGTAAACCAGGCCTGTCTGTACCAGTAAGTTCAATTGAGGTGTGCTCTTCAGAAGGTACAACCCCAACGGACTCTCTCAATGAGGGTGCAAAGCTGGGATTGTTTTCAAGTCTCTACAAAATTAGAAAAAAAAAATCAGAAACTATAAGCTTTTTTGACAGTCTATTGTTAAGGGACTGCATCACTATATCTTATTGGCAAAATTATGGCATTAGTGAATTCACTGATCACTCAAGAAAAGAAGATGATTTGGGCATTTATAATCTTAATGGACCTAAAGTAGGCATCACGAATAAAATGATAAGGGACAGAGATTCAGGTGTCTCACATTGCTGGAAGACAGACTAACAGGATTAGTCTCGCCAGATCTGTTAACTTACATATGCAGAGTGGTATTTTTAAGTTCAAATTTTCACAATTTCCCGAACTTTAACTTTCTTCATGGATTTTATGTCACTTTCTATGTTAACTGTAAATAAATTGGCATGACAGTGATAACACAAGTCTATCATCTTCCAACACATACTTCAAAAAGTGTCTCAAGATGGGACCCAGCAGGTTCATATCACCTTCATCATTCCATGTACAGGAGTTTAAAAACAAGGCAATTTGATGGAAGGATAAAGGAATCGACAGAATCTTGCTAAATAAAATATATGATCATGGAAAATAAAAAATGAAGTAATGAACAAGATGTATGAATGAGTATCCTGTTCCTCGGTTCCAATTTGGTAAACCAGTTCATAGCTAGCACATGCATTCAGCAGCACAGAAAATGAGGGTAAGGGGATGCCATAGTTCATATCATAGCGTTACCCAAAGAACCAAATTGCCTTTGGGGATTGCTTGATCCGGATTCCAATCCCAGAGCCACTCTGTCTCCACTCAAGGTTTTAAATTACGGTCGCAGTCGCGGATGCGGTTACATTACTGTTTTTATGTTGCGATGCAGTTTGCAGCTGTTGCGACATGAAATTTTCACACTTTCATCAAATTTGATTAAAATTATCTATTTTAATGTTATAATGTTTAGTAAGTTTTAATTTATATTTTTTCATCAATGAGAGATATTTAAAAATAATATATTAATTAGACAATACCAATCAATATCATCATTTGAAGCACCTTCTGTTATGGTGCAACCTATTGGAAATTCTTGTCTTGATGACATTGTTTAACCAACCTACATATAAATATATCATATATGTGTTTGTAAATTAGAAATAATTTCACATATAAATTATATAATTAAACTTAAATGTTGTAATTTATAACAAGTAGTGTTAATTCCTAAAACTCATTTGTTAAGATTAATAAATTAATTAAAAAAATAATTAATAAATCAATTAATTTAATACCTAAGTCTTTCTAATTTTTTTTTTTCAAAAATTTATACCACAAATTTTCTTTCTCTCCATCAAATTCTAATTTCTCAATAACTTTTTCGTTTTTTTCTCATTTTCCTATCCCTAATTCTTAAAATAATTAGTTAAAATTAAAAAATAAATTAACAATTAAATTTAATTTAATTTTAAAATTTTTCTAAATTTTTTCTCCAAAAATTTATATCACAAATTTCTCTCTACCTCAAATTCCAATTTCATATGAGCTCTCTTTTTTTTTTTTTTCATTTCCCTCTCCCCAAATTTCCCAAAAAATTTTACCTTTCCCTCTCAATTTTTCCCTACCCCTCTCATTTTTTTTTTCTTTTTCCCCTCACCCTCACGGTCATTTTCTCCATTCCCTCCTTCCCGGCCTCACACATTTTCTCCCTTCCTCCCTCATCTCTCGGCTCTCTCTCCCCTTTCCCCCTCACAAGAGAGCACAGCACACGCCTGCGCAATTTTCTTTTCCTCTCCCTCCCCTTTCCCCTTCACAAGACCAACGACATACCACACACACTCACAGCTCACCAATCACCACCACCGTACCCACTCACCCCCACCCCCATGCCCCAGCGCACGCACCCAAGCAAGCGCACGACTCACCCCACAGCACTGGTACTAGAGGACCCAACTCTTCCAAAATTTCAGTCACGCCTAAAAAGTCGCGGCTTGGGGATTACTTGAACAGAAATGGAGGTGGGCAAAACAGAGTGTCTGAGGAGGTAATGGTCAGTAGAGCAGCCGCGGAGTAAATGTGATAAGGTTATGCAGCGGTCTGAGGTCCAAACCAAGCTGTTGCGGCCGAAACGCCGTTTTCTCAAGCCCGTTGCGGCTGTTTTCTGTGATTCTCATTCACTCCGATATTGCGGGGTGTCTCGATCTCGGAGGCTTCCGAGACCGTTTTTGTTATGGCCACAACACACATTGCCGACCGCGATTTCGATCTTTGTCTCCACTTTAGCTAACCCTCCCCCTCCACACACCAGGTCACAGTTCATTGTAACCCCCCCCCCCCCTCCGCCCCCAAAAAGAACCAAATTCAAATCAGCTTATTCTAATACCATAGTCCTGCTTACTTGTGGAATTTTAGCAAAGGACAACTGGAAAAAGAAGACCCTTGCGCAGAGATAGAACAATAAATAACAAGTTTCAATGTAACCATTTTTAAGAAGCAAGTGTATGAACTCCTACCCTCTGAATATAATCAATTACTTCCTTATCTCTGATCTTGTTTCCATTATGATCAATCACATTAAACACTGAAAAAAAAAATGAAAATAAGATAAGGATCAGAAGTATAATTAATAATAATAATAATGATAATTAACGATAATTACAATAATACTTTTAGTCCTTTTTTTTCCCCTATTAGACTGTCACTAGTGAAGAAAGGAAGTTACCATCCATGAACCACACCCCATCAGATGAGATGTAGGCCTTTGTTATTACCAGGTTCATATCTGTAAGAACTTGGACAACATCCAGAAGAATCCCATGTTTGTTGAAGCAGTCAACCTGCAGAGATATTTCAATCGTGAAAAAGAGGACCTTTGAAGAAAACAAAAGTTTAAAATAAATTAACTCGGAAACAAATTTAAATAAAAAAGTAAAATACGATAAAGGATTCTACAACACCCAATCATTGAAAAATTGGAAAAAACAAAAAAAAGTCTTTCATGTCGTCAACTTAATTTTGTGAAACCTAAACACGGGAAAGCACAAGCTTTACCTGAATAACAGTGGCGTTTTCACAGGCATTGTTGTCAATCACAACCCTGCATGAGCTAGAAGCCAGTTAGACAGAACAACACCACTCTTACACACATATACAAACACAAACTCATACATGGAGATAATGATCACCAGAGCAAATTACATGTAAAAATGCAACCAGATACCAGAAATAACCCCAAAGTGGGAAACATGAGCTTGTTTGAGAGGAAAGTTGAACTTCGATCAAAAAATTGATGATTATATATATACAAACCGTTCCGGCAACACAATATGGCTTACTAAACTGAAGAAAAGAAGAATCTAGCGAGGATGTGCACAAACAGTGGGGAAATTTCAGCCAGAGAACTGGAAAAAGAGGTTTAATTTTATGCCCCCCCACTTGATTACAACCTCCCAAAACGAAAATACTTAAAAAATAAAACCTTGTCTTTCAGTCAAATTGGGTGATGCCAAAATTTGGAAGGTTTTCATATTAATCCTCATTCTCAAATTTTGATAAGAAGTAACAATCAAAGTACAGAGCAAAAGTTGCGTGATTTTTAAAAGATTGAAAGTTTGAAGGAAAGGAAAAGAGCCCGTGATGAAGAATGAGTGGGGGAGAAAGTGGGTGAGGTTACCTGGGTGGGTTCATCCTCCTTATAAGCTTTGCATATTCATCCTCCATTTCACAGTGAGAGAAAAGGGGTTGACAAATGTGGAGGGAGGCACAACACAAACCCAGTACCTTGTTCAGAAGGAGAAGAAAGTAAACCACAGTAGGAACCCAGTCCTCCTCCAACAAGCACGGAGAAAGAGAGAGAGAGAGAGAGAGAGAGAGAGGAACAACAACCAAAATAAAGTTTCAAGTTTCAATATCCGTTTTAACAAAGGCTGCACTGTCGCAGGGTGCGTGCGCGTGTTTGAAGCGAGAAACGAACCGTTTCATTTCTTTTAATGAAAGGTGGCGCCGGAGGTTGACGTGTCGGTTGGAGATTGGGCAGAGGAGCGGTTACGTGGTTTGATTGATGGCGGCTATTCCGTACGATCGGAGGGAGGAGGTTTTCTCGCTTTCCGTGAGTGAGTGGGCGATGGATGACGTATCACCTCCGAAGTTTGTCGGCTATTTGCCCTTCAAATTCGCGGCGATCTCAGTGTGACCCACTGCATTTTCCGCCCACGTCACTTGCTTTTATTATTTTTTTTCCTTGGAGATTTATTAATTTATATATATAGAATAGCAAGTAAATTTTTTTTTATAGAATAGAATTTAAATCAAAGTAAATTTGTTTTTAATTTTTAAAAAATATATTATTTATTAATTTAATTTTTTAAAAATTTATTTTATCGATTTAATTTTTTTAACTTTAAATTAATAATAATTTAATTTTTTTAAAGAATTAAATTGATAAAATTAAAAAAAATAAAAAAATAAAATTTATGAGTAACTTAAAATTTAAAAAATTTAATTAATAAAATTAATTTTTAAAAAATTAAAATTGATATATAATGTATTTTACAAAATTAACAATAAATTTTACTATATAAGTTATAGTAATTCTTGCCAACCGGTATAACATAAAATGAGATACGACGATGATTAATAATTTCATGCTTTAACTGCTTACATTGATGGTCAAATTAAATAATGTTATCAATATGTTTTGATTAAAAAATATATATATATATTTATATATTAAACTTTAAATAAAAATTAATTTCTTTAAATATAAAGTTTAATTTTAATCAATTATTAGTGTAAAAAATTTTATATTATTATCTAATTATATGTTATCAAATTATTAAAAAGTTTTATTGAGACAACAACTACTTCAAAACTTAAAGATATGATAACATGTGATTGAATAATAGTATAAAAAAAATTTATATTGAGAGTGGATTAAAATTAAATCTTTAAATATATTATGACAATATAGAATGGCTTGTTATTAAAATTATTAAAAAAAATATCAAAATGTTGAAGGCAAATAGACTAATAGTTTTCTTTAAAAAATATTTTAAAACAATTTTATGCTATGTAAACTCAAAATCAAGATGAAATTCTTTTTGGGGACTTTGATGAAAATATCTGTGTAGGTATTATTTTGAGACTAACTCTTCAAATATTATTGCGATTGAATTTTTCAAATGATTCATCCAACAAGTGTCTTTTCTAAAGTTTAAACTATAATCTTTTTTTTAAAGCTCACTTACTACTAAATCTAATACTTGTTAATAAATCAAGATGAGAATGAAAAAGTTAACTTAATTTATATTTTTTATTCAATTAAGTCCAATTTTCAATATTACATCTTTCTAATTTTTAATGAAAAAAGAGAAAAAGAAAGTGAGTCATTATAATTTGCTGTTGTCAACATTTATTTATTTATTTATTTATTTTGCACGAAATGGCCAAGAATGATTTATTCCTGGGGGCACTTGGATATGGATCTTTAGTATAAGGTCCATTCATGTGTGGGCCTAGTTGAAAATGTAAACGCAGTTAAGGATCACTCTTAGGAACGGCATTACACATAGACATAGGCGTGTTATCTTGTACAGTGACGGTCACGAGCGATAGAGAAGCAATAAACGTGGTGTTTCCCACACAACTGATTTCGAATATCCGAGACAGCGAAACTCTGAAGCTCACAATCTTTCTCTCCGAACATCTTCAATCCTGTTCAGTCTATAGTCTATTCCATATCTGCATATCAATGATTTGGTGTGACACTTTCTTTTTCTTATTTTCTTTTTAAGAAAATGTACTACAATTTTATAATTAATTTGGTTCAAAATTTCCTAGGTTTGAGTGTTGGCTGAGCATAGTGTTCCAAATTAATAACCTTTACTATAGACGATCCAGTTGTAATGAATGTAGGTTGGGTTATGTTAAAGATGGGTTTTGAGAATTTTTACCACTATTGTCAAAATGGTTTGATCTATTTGATTATAAATTAAATATTTAATCAGTTATAATTTAATCTTACAACTAAATTTACAGATAAAATTATTTGAATCGGTCGATCATTAATTTTTTATTTTAAAAATTTTAATATTTTTTATATTTTATTTTTTACATAAATTTTATATTATTATATATAAATTATTTTTATAACATCATTCAATTCGACCAAACAATTTAAACATACGGTTGAATCGATTGCTAATCCACTGTCTGATTTGGTTTACTATCACTAAGGAACAACCTTGTCAAGAGTATGAGGCTGTGGTGGTTTTTGATTAAGATATCCTTACATGTATTATTATGGACTTAATTTTTTGAGTAGAATCGCAACTAGTCTTTATCTAAAAGGCAAGAGTGTGAATTGTTGCCACCACACTTAATATTTATTAGTAATTATTCCACTTTCTTAAAATATTTACTTTCAAATTAAAAGAAATACACTCATGGAAATTAATTACATTGCAATATTTTCTTTAATTATGATGGGCAAAACTAGTCTTTTGGAGTAACCAAATCTTAAATAATGCAACACAAAGAAATAGTCAACTGTGTGGTCATTAAGATTAAATAAATCCATGTTAGAGTTATATTGTAATATTTTCTTCAATTATTCATGGGCCCACTTGCCATTTGGATCAATTAAAATTTAGATTATATAAGACTGATGACACCTAATGATAATGTCACGGTAATAATAAGCTTTTGAGTGTGACATAGTCCATCAATCTTTTGCCACGAAGGATGTCATCTCACAGGATATTCTTTACGTGGAATCACAAGAAATAAATATCAAATCAGAACAAAAAAAAGTGTTTTTGTTTTATTTTTTTGAAAAATAATAGAATAAAAATAAGAAAGTAGAAGGTACGGTTGTGAGAACCGAACACGGTCGAATGGCCAGATAATCGAGTCACCAGTTATGGACGGCGGCTAGAGGCTAACGGGGCTATGTCTCAAAATTTTAAAATTAAAATTATTCTTGTAATTTATTATTTAGTTTCTTAAAAAAATATAAATTAGTCTTTGGCAACTTTAAATTAAAATTCTTAAGTCTCTCTTGATTCGGTCGGAAAAAAAATCAATAAAAGAAATTTTGAAAAAGAAAAAGATCACATGAACCGGTCAATTTTTCCACTTTAATAAAAGAAGTGACAGAACTTTTTAATTTTTATTCAGTTTAAATGGGTCAATTTTTAATTATTGATAAAATTTAATTGATAAACCATAAAACCTTTCAATTGATGGACCAGGTAACACAGTCATCAATTTTTAGTCCAGCTACTTGGAAAAACTTTAAGGACTCTTAAAGTATTATAATTAACTGTTGATATTTAATATAAATTTTAATATAATAATTTATATTTAATTTAATATTATATATGGTTATGTTATTTATATGTTATAATTTTATTAAATTAAATGTAATATTTTAGGAGTATATAAAAATTTATCAACCAATTTATAGCCCATTTGTTTTAGCTTTTAGTAGCTGCAATAGGGTATTGATGTGTAACCTCGTTCGGGATATTAATGCTATTTTGATTGCCTTTCCTAACAAAGTATTTTTTAATAAAATTTGAATATCTGACATTATAAGTAAAATTCTTAATATTGAGATTTCAGCTTATTTATTATTATTTAACTAATATTGTTAAAATCAAACTAAATAGTGAATTGGCGAGACATACTATTTAAGTTTAACTGGTTCAAATATTTAAATTATCTAGTCGAACCAAATGATATTATAAAAATAATTCATATATAATAATATAAAATTAATAAAATGTAAAAATTTTGAATTTTTTAAAAATAAAAAAATTAATAATTGACTGATTTAAATAATTTAACTGACCAATTCTAATAATTTTAATTAATTTTATATAATTTTAACTAATTTAATTATAAAATTTAATTATAATTGATTAAGGGTTTGATTCATGACCAAACCGTCTAATTCAGTTGGATTCAATAGTGCATTGAACCGTACCCTCGAGGGTGTTGAGAACAGTGTTTCTTAACACGAAAAGAAAAAAGAATCTTTGTTCGCCCAAGCAAGTAATGAGTAAGTTGGATTCTTACAATCGTGACGAAAGCTGAAGGCGCGTGGAAGTGGGGAAAGGAGTGTGGGGTGGGGCTTTGGGAGTGGAAGAGAATAAATAAGAAAGAAAGGCGTTAAGAAAGGGGAAGCGAAGACCAAGACTAACGAGCCGCCCATCCACCACGGAAGCGCTGGGTGGCGCCCTGGGCCCCATTTCCTCCCAGCAACAGATACTTTCCCCTCCCACCAATAACAGTGCAAACCCCACAACACTAACTACACACCATATGGTCCACATCCTTCACAAATACTCATATCTTAAAAATTATTAAATTAAATAATTTAATTTCATTAAGAATTTAATTTTAATTTATTGTTAGTATAAATTTTATATTATTATTTAATTATGAATTATTAAATTATTAAAAAAAATTAAATAATATAATAATTACTTAAAAATTAAATATAAAATAAAATGTGATTAAATAATAATATAAAAAATTTTATATTAATAACAGTTTAAATTGATTGAATTCTATAGAAATATTCTTAATTTATATTAAAGAAATTAAATTATTTATTAAAATATATTAATATAATTTTTTGAGCATTTAAAATGAATTTAATATTATTTTTTATTTTTTTTCCACACGTGATATTATCCATTTGAGAATAATAATGCCGATGAGGTGAGAGCACAAAGGAATTGAAGATGATGTACTTTTTGGCCTTTTGGGAGTTAGATATTTGTAGGTGGAACTATCACACTCAATTTATCAGCTTAGTATCTTCTTGAAATGGGCACACGTGGCTTTGTTATCGCCAATTTTCCCTTAAAAAAGAGTTGAAAAAAGAAAAAGAAAAAGCATGCGTGCCTAGCTTGTTTGAGCCGTAAAATGATTGAAATCTTATAGCAGAATAAGAATTAGAATTAGAATTGGAATTTCATTCCCCCATCCTACCATGCCATGCCTGAATCTGGGTTTTTACTTTTTAATTTATATTCCAAAGCAAAGTTATACCTAATCTGATCTATAAAGAAAAGAAGCAAATGCATGCTTGGTAGCTACTTGGCTTAGCTGTAGAACATAAAACTACGCAACTTTTTTGTGATTCCCTTCACACCTCTGCCATATTTCCTCTCCTCAATTCCCTTATTCTCTCTATCTTAACCAAAAACAAAAAAACAAATATTTATACCACGTCTTGGAGCTTTTGTTGTGGTGTGGGTTTGTGCTAATGGATGCTGGGAATTTTGTTATCTGCTTATGGTAATGCTGGGAATATTTTTTTGGTAATTACAGAAAGGTTGAACCTTTGTCGCTTGCAATTGGGCTTGATGATAAATTAGGCTTCTCATATTTCATGTACCGACAAAATGTTGAATCTGTAAACATTTTATTTATTAGAAGTGAACTAGTGATAAAGAATTTGAGTAGTTTTTAAGAGATTATAAATTTAAATTTTCGTATTATTATTATAAAAAAACATTTTATTAAAAATTCATGCTTAACATTAATTTTGATGTAATACGTGAATCTCTAATTAATGTCTAAAGGCTATAGCCCATGTTCTCCCCCCCCCTCCCCCGCCCCTTGTATTTATATCATAGTTTTTTAAATAAATGTCATATTATTTATCACTTTATCTTTCACGAGAAATGGTAGCACAAGCTAAAATAAATTCACTCATAAATTTAATCACTAAATGTTGAACCCGAATAAAATTTAAAATTTAAATATGTGCAACTAAATTATAAAGTTATTGACACTTTAACCATTGTCTGATTTTCTACTATTGTTCTAAGTATATAATGCACAATTCCAGCTAGTTCTCGTTGATATTTTCTTCTGAATAAAGAAAAAAGAAAAGAAAAATTTGCCAAAAGATTTTTGACCTAAAACTAGCCGAATAATAATTTAGCATACCATAATATATATATAGACATACGTTTAATTTTAATTTATTATTAGTATAAAATATTTTATATTATCATTTAATTATATATTATAAAATTATTAAAATAATTTAATTAAAATAATAATTATCTAAACAGTTAAAGATATAATAATATATAATTAAAAAATAAAAATAAAATTAAATCCTATCGACATAAACTGTCACCAACTCATTCAGTTGCAACTATAATCTTGGAGATAATGAGTTTGTGAATAGTAATTAGCATCGAGAGATTAGGTTGAGCTTTCGATAAAGAACCACCACCTACTACTTTTGACATTTTATCATGCAGTCTTCAGACCCCACAGAATCTTCCCTTCGACATGCTCAACAAACTGCCACCACAAACAAAGTTGACAACTTAATTATATCCAATTACATTTATTATTATTATTATTATTATTATTAGTAGTTGTTGTTGTTGTCCTTCAATTGATAATTAGAAATATCTGCAAACTACTGTATATGTTATTATAATGCTAGATAGATATACATCATGTACATGTATATATTTATATATAAGAATATATAATTTATAATAATAAAAGATAAATTTATGATTGTTTCATATCTGTTTTCATATTTCAAAAACGTTGAACAACTATTTTATTATTAATTCTATCAAACATTTCTCGCTTTATGTTGAATTATCTCATTCATGCGGCTTTGAAACTGTTTTATCCATTATTTAAGACTTTACTGTTTCTAATTATTATAATTTTGTTATTACAAATAGTGATTTTATTAATTTGATTTTATATCCTTCCCATGGGTCGGCAACTACTTATAGTGAAAGAACAACGCTAGCCATAACACATTAATTATAAAATATATACAATTATATACATAACTTGATGCAAGATTAATAAAAAATTTAAGCTTAGTTAGATAACTGATGGAGTATTACTTTGGAGAGAATTATTTTAAAATAAATTTTTTGAGATACGTTTGGCTATAGAGAGGAAATGAAGTTTACCTACTTGAACGTCTCAAACGGATTCAAGCAATCAAGTATACAACACATATTTTTTATGTTGTACTAATTATATAAAATTTATCCTCATTCACAATATTTAAAAATTCTTTGAAATTCTTTATATTCTTTTTGCTAATTTTTACACCAAAAGTTATTTTATCCAAATCTTATTTACGGCATTATTTTAAAACTTTTGGCTATCTATAAACGAAATTGAAAAAAATATTTATTTTTCTAATAACTGAGTCCTAGAAACAGGTACCAAAATCAACCAAAAACAATGGAAATAACCAGAGGCCATGTTATGAGTGAGTATTGGCTATTAGACTAAGCGAACATTTGAACTAAATTCAATATGCATTCTCAAATTCTACTTGGTTGAGTATTTTAGTTAACAAAACAGATAAAGCGATACTCAAAAGGTATTAGTGTAATAGAAGTGAGTTATACTTCATATATGAGAACTGCGCTATACAAAAAAAAAAAAAAAGAGGGGGGTTGTTTAATGGGTAGGTGTCTACTCACTCTCTTTGCTCTTGGCATCTTGGATCTCTTGGTTTAGGTTTTCTAGAAGCAGATTGGGTTGGATGGCTTTGAGTTGAGAAATTTCAATTTGGAGGCCATTGGTTCCAGACAGGACCTTAGATTGGCTTAGGCCCAATTTATTTTGAAACATAATATACTCGTCCCCCTTCTCAAATTTGATTTCAGAGGAACTGGAGTTTCAAAGGCTGAGTAGCATACAACTATTTAATTATTGATGAGCTAACGTTGACGGACTCAATTGGTTGAACGAATCTGATAAGACTTTATACACTCCATGTGTAAGAGTACGAATCTCCCATTCAAAACTGTTGTATTGACGAATAATTTTGGGATAACTTATTCTTATGATTATTTAAAACAAACAAATTTAATCATTAATGAAAAAGAATAAACATGACAAACGTCATTCTTTCAATATATATATATATATATATATATCCAATAATCTAATCCCAATCAAGACCCAAAATAAAAAACTTATGTAATTGATAATATTTGATTGATGAGTGGGGCTTTTTATACTTCTATCTGTTTATTTACACTTTTTAATTTTCACCAGTTACTTAAAATGTAATTTCCTAAATTGTTTCTAATTAAATAATTTTTTATTCAAATCAAATAATTAATTTAATTAATTGTATCTATATTTATATATTTATACTTAATTAATAACAATTTAAAAAATTACAATTAAAAATAATTAGTAGAGATTTTGAATATAGTAATATACCATGGAAGTTACCCATGAGGTTGGAGTCATACCTGTTTCTTTTTTTTTTTTCTGTCTGTGCCTGTTTGTGCGTCTGATTGTGACTTTGAGACTGAGATAAAATAAAAAGGTTAGTTTCATCCCAAACAGCATGCAGCTAACAATAGTATTTAACTGTATCCTCTGTTTAAACCTTAAAGGGAGTAACACTACTTTTTCTCTTCATGTTGGTTACTTCGTGTTCGATTTTTGAGCGTGTGGAATGCTCTTTATGACTTGAAGCAACATCTTCGTTTTCATAATATAGTGGCAGTTTCTTTTTCCAAATGCTCATCAGAGTGGTTTTCACATGCTCTCAAAACTCTTGACTCCACACTTGCGCACTGCCATTGTTGACTTTCATTAAATCTTTCACGCTATGTGCTTCACAGAATTTAAAGATGTGTCCCATTCTGGCAAGAGAATGATATATGTTATCTTGTTTTATGCTTCAAATTTTCTTTGTCCAAACATCATTTTCAAACTCAACAATTCACTATGATATCCTCTGTTATGTGCTAACTTCTCTTTATTTTTTTTGTGTTATTTGGTAAACCAATCATTTTTTGGCAATGATGGAATACTAGAACTGTTAGAGAATATAGGGTTGTTATCATGAGAATAAATGTAGTAGGAATGTAATCCACGGAATTTGGAACACCTACCACTTTTAGGACAAATTCAGTGTGTTTAGTTATGCATAATAATCTAGTTTTCCTTTTTCTTTCTCCCTTGCACCGAAAAAAAAATATCCCATTAAAAAAAATGAAACGATAGAGATAAAGATGGTTGGTATCCAATGAAGTGCTTGATTTCCTTATCCTTAAAGCTCTCGTTCCCTTACTTTTCAACCCAAAAAATATGAGAGAATTGCATGACAAGAAGGCTTGTATATGCATGTGGTAGGCAGCAAGATGCTATTCAACCCACATGCATCAAAGGGCCTCAACGTTGAGAGTGAAAAAAGGTATGAGCATTGGATACCCCAATTGAAGTTATGGGATAAGAGAATCTTGCAAGGTTTTTCTCCAAGGGAATATGTTGTTTCCCTTGAAATATGAAAAGGGTTATGAACCAGAAAAAATGAAATCAAATTCCATTTTGAATATCTTGTCAGATTCTGGTTCACTGTCAGACACATACTTGATGTACTAACTCACAGTTGAAATTAGAGAGAGAAAGCACTTTATTCCACTATGGCACTATGACATTATATTGGAAGGTTTGATAGAAAAATACAAACTTTTTTCAGTATAAAAAAGAATAAACTGCAAGATGTATTAAAATGCAAATTATCATGGTTGAAGATGAAGAATATGCAGTTTAGAAGAGGAAGTGAGAAAGCTATAATTCTGGTCATTGTGGGTATAAGTGACCACAAGGGTGGCACATTTGATTGGTAGACAGAATCAGTTTAAAAAGAGAGCACGCCCAAATAAAGAAACATGGATTAAAGCTTAAACATGAAGTTTGCCAAACACGGTGTCTCAGAATTGGAAAGAAGCTCTCTGAAAACCCTTTCTATGCTGGCATGCAATGATCTTGTGTGAAGTTTTCTTTAACCTTTTCCACTAGGGGTGAGTTTGGTGTATCCTTTACAAATGAAGGTTAAAAGTTTATGAATAAGTTGTATAAAAAATTGTTTGAAAAATTCATTCTCAATTTTAAGGAATATCAACCGTTCTCAAAATGCAATTCAAAGAGCAATTTCCCCTACAGAGTAAAAACTGAGTAGCCTTAGTGGTCCATGAGTGTTTGGTTGGCAGCACCAGTTTAGTTGGAGTAGGTTAGGAGGACTCACATCCTAGCATGCAAAATGACTCTTAAAGTTGAAATTCTAGTACACAGGTTAGTGGCTTCTAGCTGGCTCTGGAATAGGAGTTGATTTTTGTCAATTTGCTACTTTTGCATTGGGTCAATATCCAGTATAAAGAAGTGAACTTAGAAACCTTGGGAGGCCTGAATTGAATTGGTTGCTTGGCATTTCATACTTTTGTTTTTTAAGAATTAGATGTGCATGCTGTGTTATTATTCAACAAAAGAGGCTGTCTATAATAATGGTTAGGGTCGGTGGATGCATAAGTGATAAATATAAAATAGAAGCACAGAGATTGGAGTGAGAAGACGCTATCATGGCAGCTACTCATGGCCACGTTGATGGTGACAAAATCAACAAAGAAAACGCAAAGCCCTTCATGCCACTCTTTTTTCCGATAAATAAAGTTTAGGAAAAGGAGGGGTTATTCAATTCTAAAATCAAGACATGCCACAAACCTTAGCGAGGCCTTTATGCCAATTTTAAATCGCAGCAAACAAATGATGGCATTTGTTGAATAAATGATTTCTGATAATGCTCACTTAGAGAATTACTTGGAAATTTATAGATTGAACCAGAAAGTGTCCATTGTCCAACACTTCAAAACAAGAAGAGATGCATAAGAAAGTCTACACGAAAAGAAGTCATATATAATTGGTGACTTTTCCCTAAAAGGTTCATGATATAAATTGTGGGAAAGAGAATCCAAAAACCACCTATTACGAGGAAGAACCATATAATCAGAAGGGAAATAAAATTTGCTTTGTCAAGAATAACATTATAGCCAAATCTTTTAAGAAACTGCAGTTAGCATTTTTCTGATAGGTTTATGGGACTGCAAAAACTGGATCCTCTATGACAACTGACAAAGAAGCGTAGCTGCTTTAATCCCGTATAATGTAATGACATTGAGGTATATCCGAAATTCAAATAATTTTCCCTCTCCTAAATTTTCAGGTGCTGTCACCAATATAGAAGTTCCATAAAACTTTGTATATTGCTACAGATCAAGGTTTTGCATGAAGCATGTGATACATCCAATAACTGCTAATTCTCTATTACTATATTGTATATTATTCCAATATATCTGCTGTAGTAGAAGTGCATTTATCCACATTAAATTTGTGGAATTCAACCAACTGAAGACCTATTTGCAACAGGCACACACTGGTGTCATCTAGTGGAAAAACCGCTTGAAGATGGGAGCACAAAATCCACTCACATTCAACAAGATGAGCTCTCACAGCAGCTTATATGGTGAGGTCATAGAAGCACTAGTGGTCAGAAACTACAAGAAAGCTGGGCATCACTCCGCACCTTCTGGTGTCATTTAGTGGTTTGAAGATTGGGAGCACAACATCCACTTGCATTGAAAGCCGAAAAGATGAGCTCACAGGAACTACCGTGGACCGTGGTGTGGTCATAAAAGCTACACACATTTTGGCAGCTTCCCAGTAGTTTCTGGAGCCCCTATTCACATCTTATTCTTTAAACAAACTCGCTTGTGTTGCAATTAACTTCTTCCCATAATGCTAAATTTCATGTTCCACAAGATACTCCATTATATCCAATCAGATCAACAACGACATCATTTTATCTATTAATATCCAATCAGATCAACAACGACATCATTTTATCTATTAATATATCTGATTTAGGCAGCCTTAGTTTCATCAGGCAAAGACACAGCAATCTGCTTCTTACTGCAATTTTAGCTTGAGGAACACCAGGTTATTTTGGGTTTCAATCAAATAGTAGGGTAGTTAAGTAGACAATCATAAACAGTTTATTAGCCTTCCTTCTTAGCCAAGAAGATAAGGGTCTTTCTCCATGCTTCAAAGCAAGAAAGAAGGAAAGAGGGTATTCTGCTATCAATTATGGACAGCTTACAACAAAGTATTTGGTTATATAAAAAAACTATTTCATGTGACCTCTCCATTTATGTTATCTGAAGCAAAGTTCACATATAAAATTTTGTGAGCGTTAAACTGCTAAATAAAGGAAAAATTGTATGCCCTTTATAATGAAGTAGAGCCGTAGATACTGATACTTAAAGTCAACTTCTTGACATTCTTAAGAAGTTATTAGTACCACTGAAAGAGGGAGAAAATTAATTTAAAAAAAAAAAAAACAAAGGAAAGATCCCATGAGTTTTGAAGGAAAGCTGCCAAGTTGTATCTGAGGAGATAGTAAAACACCCCAACGGTAACTAGAAAGTAGCTTATGGGTGGAGAAGGGTGTTGCAAGTTGATTAGGTGTGCTAGACAGCCAGATGAAATTTGTAACTGCCGTTTCACACACAGATTAAAATCTCTTAGATGATAAAGAACTACTACCGGCTCCAATGAGAAATTTGCCAAATATGATTATGAAACTATATCATCAATTCACAAACAAACTGACCAGCACTCCATCCTGACCTAGAGAAGAACAAAATAATCGATGCCTTACATAATAATAATCAACACACCTCTGAATTAAACCAGAGTTTAAAGGCCAAACCCAACCAGCCAAGCTATCTGGAAGTGCAATTCCATCTGCAAGTTAACATCAAAAACAACATAATAATTATAACCTATGTAAAATAGCAAATAGACCAAAAGGAAGAAAATAATAGAAAACTTGAAGCACCTGTTTCTGGAGTCGAGTAGTGTAGAGAAGGAACAAGAAGGGGGGGGGGGGGGGTAAACCAAATCCACTTTCTATTGAATTCTCTGAGACATCTATTTCCTCACGTCTCCCAATTATACAATACAAAAGCCATTGTAGAAACCTCAGCCTCTGGACAATGCTACTTCTTTCACCCAAATCCAAACAAATCTACTGTCCTGAACCTTGGGAATCATCCTTAGTAGGATGATGTTGCTGCTGCTGCTGCACTCTAGCTTGACCCATCTGCTGATAAATCTGGCTCAAGGCTTGTGGGTTCAAAACCCCGATATGACCATCTTGAGACAATCCCAGCTCCAAACCAGGCATCTGCTGGTTACCCCCACCCAAAATTGAGGTGAAACTCATAGGACCCATGTTGGTGGCAGGGAAGTCAAACCCAGGGAACCCAATCTTTTGCAGGTAATTTGAACTCTCAGTGCCTAAACTGGTTGTAGATGGACCAGATGATGACTGAAACCCAAATCCACTGACAGGGGGCCATAGACCTGTGGCCACATGGGGTCTCCCCAAATTTCCACCAACCATTGCCCAGCTGGTCCTACTGCCTGACCCAATACTGGACCCGCCTAATTCATCAATTTTTGGGTGCAACCCAGCAGATAGAGAGGTCCCCTGTTGTGAAACAGAGTTGCCAGCCGCAGCTATAGCAGATGCCGGTATTGTCCCAGTTCCAGTGGCTGCGACTATCGCTGGCTCCGCCTGCTGCAGCAGCCACTGAATGGTTTCCCCATCAGATTTGTGACTCAATTCTCTGGTCAACTGAAAAATTCTAGCTGCACACAGAGCAGGCATCCTTATCCTCCTCCCCCTCCCTTCAACCTTGGTGTGCCGATCCTTGTTTGAACTCCTCTTGGGGGCCAACTGCTTCTTGCTCTCTTCTTTTTCCGCAATCGCAATCTGGAAATCCTTCACTTCCGCTGGTTTGTTCTCTCCCATGTTCGCTTGTGGCTGTGGGAGACTCAAGAAGTTGGGTACCTCCTGTGGCTGCTTTGAGCCCTTGGGATCCATGAACAGGGCACAAAAGGAAAAAAATAAAAATAAAAGATGGGTCCTCTTTGATTGAAGAAGGTGACCTGAAAAGTCCTAAACTTTCATGAGTTTTCACTGTTTCTGGCAAGGATTGAGCGACAAAACCATAAAATATTAAAATCCCAATGTGCCCATGCCAAAATTTTCACTCCGGGGTTTGCCCCTCTCTCTCTCCCTCCTTCTCTTGTCCTTTCTTACCTCTTTCTCGCTGTAGTGGGTTTTGACCAGCCTGATATGAATTTTGAAAGCAACTTTAACTGCCAGTTTCATCTCCTTGGGGACTACTACTACTACAACACTATGCAGACACAAAAGCCCACTTCCTACATTCCATGGATCCCCTTCATTATCTCTCTTTGCCTTTCCCTCCTGCATGCCATAATTGCAACATATCAATATAGGATGCCATCCCTTGCAAGGGAATCAATTGCCACGTGGTCAAGTACCAAAGCAACAAGTGGAAGACTGTGTATGGTCACTGGCGTTACTTCTCAGCCACACTAGTTTCTCTAGGCCCTCTTCAATAAGATGTGTACGAGACAGAATCAAACAAAGAAAATTTAATAATGGAATCAGCAACCACAGGTAATGGACCGACTTACCTTTTGTTTAAAAGTTTTTTCTTTAAATTTTTTTTTATTTTATATATTTTTTAATTCAAATAAAAAAATTTAAATTTTAAAAATTTTCTTTCGTCTTTATTTTCCTTCTCCCCGTCCAACGAATGGGTTAAAGAGACGTACGTTCAGTTTGGACATAAAGTTGAGGCAGTGACTTGTTTTCTGTTTAGTCGTATACTATCAATGGTGGGTACCTGCATCTTTAAATACTGTATGTAGTTTCTGGCAGTTCATGTCCCTTGTACAAAATATCACTTCCCAAACACTTAGGGTATGTTTTTATATTTTGTATTGGACTCCCTTGTTAGACTTCTGTTTTGCAGTGCTCAGTTGAGACCAACACAATGGAAAAAGTCTGCTTGAAAATAACATAGTGGTGTATATGAATTTCCCTTTGAAAGGTAACAGCAACAATTTCTCAGATTCAATGGCATTATACCGGTATTTTTCCTGCAAATGAAGCCAGTTTTAGAACCTTGTGTTAGTGCTTTTTCCCAAGGCTATATTTGTTTTGTTGCAAATTATTTTAACAAAAAAAATTTCTCATATTAATTTGACAAGATTTTTTAGGTTTCAAATGGAGAATAATTCCATCATTTCCTTATATCTTGCATTTTAAATATATACATTTATAACCTTGGAGAAATAATTCTGATAGCATGATATTTTTAGACAACTAGCCTATCAATTTAGGAAAATATTATATAGCCGTAATTTTTTTATCAGAATTTTTGATAAAATAATTTGATAAATTTATTTATTCTTAGATATGTGTGTATTTTTTACTATTTCATTTTATCTAACTACTTTCTATAATTCTAACTGAATTTTATCAAAAATTCTAGATATTTTTTCTAATTTATTTAGCATTACTCATAATTTTAATTTGAAATATCATAGTATAACTTTTCAATATACAAAATATTATATTTTATAATTATAAACAAAAAAAAATTTATTGCAAAAACTCGTATCAAATATGTATACCCAAATTTTTGTTTATAAAACATTTCTTACTAAATAATAACAAAATTAATCTATGATCAGTCAGCCGTTATTAGTGACATGTACGATAGGATTAAATTTTCCTTTCGAAGGTTTTGTGAATATAATTCTATTGCATACACACATAGTACAATGGTTAGTTTCAATTTTTTTTTTCCAAAAAAAGAGTTCTTCTAGAAAGTTCTTGTTTTTTCGTGAAAATAAACAGGACATAGCTGGAAAATATGATATAAAATATTAGAGACGTTGGATAAAGAGATAGAGAAGGAGTTGAAAGGAAGCTACGAGGGATGCACATTTGTCAAAAGAAATTAAATCACAAGTTTGAGTGGATGGCATGGCAACAACAGCTTGAAATAGTGACAGGAAGTGCCTCAAATTTCTCCAAAGAAAAAGTTGCACTATTTTGTAATTGAGCCTCGAAAGCGATATTCCATATCTTTGTTCCCTTAATAATATAATAAAAGTTTTATATATAATAATAATAAATTCATGATAGGAAATGAATTCTGGGAAACCTAACGAGAGGGGGTGTGTTAGGTGCATGCTTGTGCATGATTTGTACCATATAGAATCGAATAATTTATATTAATTAGTCTATAATTTGATTAGTTTCTTGTGAAGGCTAGGGTTTTCGGCCTAGCGAGTTGTAAACAAAAACTAGAGAGTGGAATAGGACAAGGTTCAAACCCTTATCACCCCAGCACTCAATAATTTATTGTGTAATAATTCTGACGAGAAGAGTGTATTCCCTCCATATCCAAGGTTCAAGTAACATGGGTATAATAAAGCTTCCTTCAAATAAAATATTGATTAATTTAATTTGTATACAAAATTTATTTATAAATTTTTTTTTCATTTTTATCTCGTAGGACCATACCAAACATACATTAAATTTTTTTTTTTTACTCATGTAAAACCAGAGATACTCAACTAGCCCTGTAAATCATTGCACATGAAAATTGTATAATATCTAAATTCCATCAATCATTTGAGTTAACCTATATTATCTTTATAAATTTTTTTGAATAAGACTAATTTATAATCATAACCAACAAATCAACCTAAGATATATAAATTTCTTACGTCATAATTACCATATTTTTTAGTTTTTTGTTAAAAACTAATTTGTTGAATATAAATTTTGTAATTGTAAGAGTTAACTGCTAATTTAAAAGATAAAGGGGCATTATAAAAAAATTATAATTGTAACAAATCGAGATGACAACGAGCGATCGGCCTTAAACACAAATTAAGTTTGAACACGGATATATGTGTATAAAATAAAGAACCATAGAGAGAATAGAAAGGGAACAAAAAAGTAATTAATGAAGATAATAAGGGTAGAAGGAAAAAATTAAAATTAGAGAGAAAAATAGGATTTAATTATTTAATGATATTTTTTAATTTTTATATTTTACATTTATAATTATTTAATTATTTTATTTAAAGTACATATAAATCAATTAAGTATACATAATGTTTACTACTAAATTCCCGTGTGTGTGTATGTGTGTTATTAAGCCACTTGAAGCCACTTGTGTGAGTATTAGGAATTAATATAATATCATACAAGAAATAATATCAAATTATCTCAATGCCTTGGTACTCGATGTTAAGTAGTAATTTTGTGATTAACTTACAAAAATAATAAAAATTAATTAAACTCAAAATATTTTAATTATTTACAATCAGTCTTGACTATTAATTTTATGCACAGTGATTTTAAGAAAAATATTTACATTTAATTAAAATTTATAATTAAATTATAGATAGCATTATTTTGATTTGTCCACCAAAAAATATTTTATTTAAGTATTTTATATAATTACTTTAGGTTTCACCACTATTGTATTAAATAGTAACTTCATAAATGAATTTAATTGATAATGACATTTTTTTGTTGTTGTTACGAAATGTAACTTTATTTAGAATATTGAGATTGTCTCTATTCTTCAGTAGGATTTGAATTCTTGATATTACAGATAAAACTTATCGTAAGCTTACCATTGAGTTATACCTTTGTGAGTATTAATAATGAAATATACTAATACATAAAATATTCATAAATGTATTCTATAGATTTTAATTCAATAAATAGATTGCAAAACATATGTTGCAAAACAAATGGGGAGCATATAATTAAGAAAGTTTGGAAAAGGTAATGTATTTGAAAATCAACTTTATAGCAGTATCATGAACAGGCTGGCCATGCAAAAAAAAAAAAAAAACTGCAATATTTTTAATTTGGGTAATCACAAAATTTATTATATAGTAACAAAGAGATATGAACATTAAAATATCAAATATATAATGTTCTTAGTAAAAGATGCTTGAAAAAAAAAGAAGAAGTGAAAGATAACTAGCTATTTGAATTCTTAGTACAATAGTATTTTCAATACAGGCATGCTGTCGAGCTCCAGGGAGGTAGAGCTTTTGTTTTATCCTTGGGTGGTGAAAATTTTCTTCTTTCTCTCTCTCTCTTTTTTTTTTTTTTTTCTATTCTAGTGTGTAGATGCATCTCTTTAAGGGTCTTTTTCTACTTTAGACTGCTAATATATTCTCTCGGATCTCCAATATATACTACTTTGATTGGTTACTTTCCATTCTTTGTCATGCATTGTCGTTGTGGACTTATAATCAACTCATTCGACAGTTTAGGCCTTCTATGTGGAATCATAGGCATTTTGTAAGGTTGGGTATTTTTACAATCTCTTGTACCTTAACTTCTGGGTTTGTAATTTTTGTGTGTTTTTTTCATCGTTTATCACCTATTTTGTGTATTTGAATTTTGCGTTTTTTCATTTTCTATTGTTTTCCTAATTATTGCTTGATGAATAAATTAAGCACCTATAATCTTCTAGAATAAAAAGAAAAGGAAAAGGAAAAGAAAAAGAAAAGTATGACTGTTTGAGCTTTAAATTATTCTCCCACATGCCTTAACATATTGACAACAGGATAAAAACAAAAATATGAATGTCACTATAACCAATGATAGGAATAACCTTTGAAAATAGGGAATTTTCCTAAAAAATCCTGTAAAGTAATTTAATTCATTTCCCATCCTGATGGATAATGGCATTGTCATTCTTTTGCACTTAGTATTTTTATGTGAGATTCAAAGTCCGTAGTTACAATTTTATATACTAATTAAATAAATTAATTATTAAAAAGTTAATAGTTCACGTACATATGAATCAAGATTTTATTATAATAATGTGCATTAATGTTATGAATTTGATCCATACTCTATTTTTCTTGGAAAAATAAAAAAAAAGTAAGTTAAGGGATTGACTTATTGTATTTTTGAATTAATTTATTTTGTAGTTAAATAAATTTATAATCAAAATTTTTTTTTCCTAAAATCAAGTTATTCCCAAACATTTAAAGAACCATATATGATTATCTTTTTTTATCTTGATTTTGTTTCTTTTTTTTTTTATATAAATCAGGATTTGACTTATTAAAACTGCTCTATATACTTAATTTTTGAAAGCGGGACGATCCTTTCTATAATTATGTTTTTTTTTATCTTGAACACTTAAGTTTAAATCTTGAATCCATAATTCTCTTAAATGTATCGGACCGATGTGATGGGTTTCACAACAGTAATAAATAACCTCTGTGACAGCTTAGCTCGTAAATGAGTGTGTTTTCAAGTCGCCTAACAAATTTTGATACTTCTGTCAATTATATTTGATTAGCGTATTTCATCTTTGTGCATGAATTTGTAGTGATATTTTTCTTTGAAAGGTTTGAGCATTATTGATTATTTGAAGCATTCATATTCCAAATTGCAAGTCCAAGTATTCATATTTTGTTTTAATTAATTTTTTTAAAAAATATTTTTTTTTAAAATTCTCTTAATAAAATTTTAATTATAAACTACTTTAAGTATAAAATAAATTTATCTAAATACATTGTTGAAGAAATTTTAATATTAGTTTGATAAGTAATATTACCTCCTTTGTGTATTATTGCCTATTATGGCATCTACGTAATGTAACTTTTTCCATTAACGTTCAACAACTGTTGGCACTTTCGTCCAAATATATCATTTTCGTTATTTTGTGAGAGTATTCCAACCACTTGTAAATGTTGTAAATGTTATATCAGTAATCTTTCCTTTGTGTACTTTGTGTTGTATGATTAATCCGATAATGATACCCAAGCTTCCCTCTTTAGACATTCCTACTTTCTGAGTTGGACATTGGTACTCCCTAGTTTTAGCACAGGTAATAATTGGGATTGTTCTACCCAGTCCATTTTTTTTTGCCACAGAACAGAGAGAAAGAGATACTAATTACTCAAGAGTTAGAGATGACTAGTGCATCTGAAGGTGAGTATGCTCCTCTCTTATTCCAAATGCAACAAACGTGTCCAGTTTTATATTTATCTTTAAGCACCTACAAGAGTATGACTTGGTAGTAAATAAATTAGAATTCTGATCGGATGAATTTTATTTATAATATCAAAGATTTTAATTTTATTATAGAAAGAGAGAGATAACTTTAATATCGCAAGCGAGGATATCTCAAAAACAAAACTTCAAGCTCTCACACCTTTCATTCACTTAGAGTAAGTCAATAACCTTATAGGTTTTATTGAAAAAAAAATGACTATTTATAGTAGCAGACAAGCTAGTAGTCCACTGTTTACTTAATCTGGTATATTTTATTTTCTTTTCAAATGATGCTGCCGTTCATAATAATTTTATGAGGAAATTACGTATTAACATGTCAAACTGTGATCATGGCAGTAACCAGTTCTTGTTAAACCAGTTTGCACATTATTTTTTACAGGATGCTCTATACAAATTACAGTATGACCTTTAATTTCCCTTTTCTTATTTGAACAATTATGTTTGTCCAATCTTAAAGCACAAGATTTATGGCCTATCAAGCATTTGATTGCTAATTACATACAAGAATTGATTCACAAGAACTGGCTTGTTGGATAATTGGTCCAAAGCTGCTTTAATCCCCAAATTTCAAAAGCAAAAAACAGGTTGATATGATTGTTTTCCCCTTTTCACTATTCATAAAGGAAGAGAAAACCAATTGATTAAGGAATGTCTTTGCAAACAAATCATACCCCCTCATGACTGAAAACAATAATTTCCAAGCTCTCGAAAGATCATGAGACTCCGGGGGAAGAAAACAATCAATGTAGTCAAATCATCACTCAATGTGATGGAAACATCCAACAAAGTTATAGGTTATATCATTAGTGGGGGCTAACCTTCCCTATAGTACATTTCTATTTTCTTTCCTTTTACGCCTCTTTTCTGGTTACCCTATGAACTTGATTACCTTGCAGATTTGGAATATTTTTATAAATCATGGATAAGAAATACAGATAAGTTTTTCTACATTTTTTGGGGCTTTGTTTTAAAAACCAGAATAAAAAAACTCTGCTTTATCTTGGATTTTAGCTTTGTGTGCTTTGATGTAGAGATGACCAATTCCTCTGTCTGTGTGATGGTAATAATGGAAGGTGTGGCTTTGTGTGTGTTGGTGATTGAATTGCGAGTCACATGTGCTTCCCACCATGCAGACAAGGGTGGCCCCTCTTTAAAAGCTAGCTGTTGAAATATTATGCCAAACATCACAAGAATTCAAAGCTTGAATGGGAAAAGATCTTCTTTTTTCCACTGGGTTTTCTGTCTTTTCCTTTGGTCTGTTCCCTTTTTTTTTTTTATTTAAAGACTCACTTCCATAAGGGATAAGCTTGAATCCAAGTTTGTCTCAATCACTTCTGTCATGCTCACTCTATCCGGTCTTTTTCAAGAGTTAAACCTGTTTTGGTATGAAATGGAAAAAAAAAAATTAATTCATGGAGGCTGGATCAGTGGTGATTCTGCTCAAGTGTTTCTTGTCCTGAAGCATTGGAAGGTAAAAACCTTTTATGGGAGCATTAACCCCCACTATGTAGGCTGGATTAGTGGTGATTCTGCTCAAGTGTTTCTTGTCCTGAAGCATTAGAAGGTAAAAACTTTTTATAGGAGTATTAACCCCACTATGTTGGTGGCCCAGTCTTCATGAGTCATTTAAGAGTTCTGGGTTTTTTAACCCCAAGATACTCTACCAAAAACAAGAAAATGTATTAGAGCAGTTAAGTTTAAGAAGCTACCAAAATTATAAAAAGAAGCATTGGCATTTCAAGACACTTAAAAAGGGACCCAAAAAAAAAAGGAAGGAGGATGAAGAAGAATTTCCTAGTCTTGGCTTGGCCTAGTGCTGTTTTGGATCTGATAATTATAAGTTTTTCACTGTGCTATTGATAATTTAACATATATCAACTCTTAAAAAAGTATTTTCTTTTGCCTTCTTGACAAATCATTCTGTAAGATACAATTTATGCAAATATAATTTAAAAGGAACATATCTTTCAATTAAATATGAATACGTGTTAGAGTACCTACCATCTGTTTGCTATTTGGTCAGAGTGGTCTCAGTGCTAACGTGCTGATCCTGCATGTTTCAAGAATTGTGTAAATCAGTAATTGGTCAATGCCTATCTACCAATAACCACACAGCATTCATGTAGCATCCATGCCAAATATCTTGCTATGAAGACATTTTTTTTTCCATTTTGAATTTTGATCGCTTGCTTTTGTTTTCATGTTGATGTTGGTGATGCAAATTGGACCGTTTCTCATTTTTGTTGACTTTGAAAGGTAAGGGGCCTTGGGGTGGAGGCTTAGCGGTGGAAGTAGCAAGTTTTTTTTTTTTTAACTTTATTTTTAATGAGTAGAAGCAGCAATTAAGCAACCGTAAGGGACACCAAATTACGAGGGTAGGATGAAATCCAAGCCAATGTTAGTAACTACTAATTACATTTGTTCATAAGCAAATTGATTTGAATTGAAAAACTAAAAATTGAATAAACTGAAATTAATCAGTTTGGTTTGATTTTCTTTTTATGTAAATTGATCCGTTTGATTTGTTTTCGATTTTTATTTATGAAACCGAATTAAACCAAGTTAAATTAAACTCATAATTATATATATATATATTTTTATAATTACCATATTTATAAATAATTATATTTTAATTTATTATTATTTTTATAAAAATATTTTGATCATTTTTTTTTATTTATATCTATTTGATTATGATTTTATTAATATTTTTAAGTTAATTTGTTATTAATTAAGTTATAAAAAAATGTCAAGTTAAATATAATTTCTTTTAAGAAAAAAATACTTGACAAAAAATTAATTAGATAAAAAAAAATAAATCAATTGAATATGATTTGGTTCTGTTTGATTCTCTTCAATTAGAATAAAATTGATGGTTTCTAACATAAGAAAATAGATTGGTTCGTTTGGATGACTTTTTCTTTTAAAATCAAATTAAACCAAACCACAAACACCCTTAGTACTAACTATATCTAAATTTTGAGACCCTTTTCTTCTAGGTAAAATCCTGCTATCTTCTATTTTATGATCTTTTCTCTATTTATTGGTATTAGTTGCAGCATGTTTTGAATTCTGAATAATGGAATCCCCACTATTCTTATGTTGGGAAGAATTACAGAAAGGAACAAGGGAGTTTCTATTGTTCTATTCCATCACACTAAAATAGGAGTCACAGCCACCAATTGAAGAGCTCCAACAAAGTCAGAATCTCTAATTGAATGGCTTTTTTTATAAGAAGGACCTCATCATTATCTTCATATACCATATCTCAACTCTATTTTTTTTAGTGTAATTTATTTTTAGATTTGGCTCTTTTGAAGTGAAGAGTTCACTTTAAAGACTAAAGTAATAACATTAATCGTTGATAAAAAAATTAAAAAAATAAATTTTAACAATATTATAATTTATTATACATGTGAATATTTTTTATCATGATATCAATCGTTAATTTTTTTTTATTAATAGTTAATAACTCTCACTTTATCCTCTAAAGTAAACTCTCACTTTAGAAGAGTTATATCCTCTATCTTTCTATCTTTTTCTTTCAATGTTTGATTTTGAGCTTATTGTTTTCTATTTTTCTTTTTTTCATACAAATTGTATTGGATACAAGGGTTTTCATTAGATTTATGGAATCAAAATTGTATTCCCTCTATCTTACACACACAGACACACTTTCTCTGTATGTTATCAGATATATTTGCTGCTTATTTAGCTAAGTAAAGGTTAAAAGTTAGAAGGATAAAGAATTATTATAGTGTAATGATTCAATAGCACCTAATAAAGAAAGCAGGTATACATCCTATCATTTTGCAAACTTATCGCCATGATTTGAGATAACCCACTAAAGTTGGTTTATGTTCATCAATCTGTCAAAATTTTGTGGAAAAAGATTCTTATGGAGGTTAGTGGGTTTACAATCAAAGATGTCACAATCTGTGCCATGTGCCAGATTGGCAAATTTTTTGAATTATGACTTTGGTGTTGGCTTGAGGGTATTGAATTTTTTTTTCCCCATTCACAAAGGGAATCCAACACTGTCCTGACATTGAAAATACTCAGGAAATAGATTCTCAAACAAAATTAAAAGACAAAATGTCATTGTGCCCTTGGCTTGGCCAGCTAGTTCTCCAACCCACTTTCTATTTTTCTTTTCTTTTCTTTTCTTTCTTTTGAGGAACTCCAAACCCCTTTCACCGACATGAAAAACTACGATGATGTCATTTAGAAGGAAGATTCCAACAAATTATATACGAAAAGATTGTTGGAGTCTTGGAGGAAAAGAAAGCAGCAGCACTGCTAACAGCAAAAATGGCCAAGAAACCTTCAGGGCTACTGTGGTATACACGTAGATCTTGTTACGTTCTTTTTAGGAAAGGTGAAAATATATTTGTTTTCTGCATAAGCTCCAAATTCATTTTAAAATTATAGGATCGGACACCTTGCTCTGTTTATCTCGATGTTGCTGAATCTATTTTCAATGATCTCTTCCTCTGTTACTTCATCAATAGGCATTATATAATCAAGCCTAGCTAGTAGCCCGTTTACGATAAGTGGGAAGATACAAAATCAAGAGGAAATTCACTCAAGTATTTGATTGGTACCAACGTATTCAAATATGGAAATTGAAAAAATCTATTTCACCCAAACGGCACACTTAAATTAGTTTGATATACGAGTAAAAATAAAAGTAAATTTTTATAATTTGATATGTGAATAAAAATAAGAGTATATTTTTATGGGATGAATCTCATCCCATAAAAATTATCATATCATATGAAAATTTACCTCATACTAAACATATAGAACCAAAAAAAAATTATTGTAACCATGTTTGTGGGTCACAAAGTAAGCTAGTAAAAGTGAGTTAATGATTAGTGATTTGAATAGTTTGTTTGAGATAGCTTAAACTTTTATGTGTTCTTACAAAAACAATTCAATAAATAAGTAAATAATGTGTCCTATGGATTATAGTGTCTGTACGAAAACACAATGCATTTTAATTTTTAGATTCATTCAATTATGTATTAAGCTATTACTAAAAAAGTTTAATATCTTAGATAATTATTATCATAGTTAATTTTTTTTAATAATGTAATAAAATATAGTTGAATGAGTGTAAAAATAATTTTATACTAACAATATCTCAATATATATATATATATATAAACTTATCTCAAACAACATTAAAAAAGTAAAATTGATAAAAGCAAAAAAAAATTTCTCATCTACGTGAATGGTCCCATGTCAAATTATGTAGAAAAAGCTTAATTAAAATAAAAAGGAAAATTTGATAAGAAAATGATTTTATGCAATTATTATAAATGGTTTTTTTTGTTCAATTAATATTTAATATATTACCAGTATAAAAAAATGTTTACATTATTACTATTTTTATAAAATCATTTCATATATAATAATTTGTAAAACCTATATATAATTTATAATTTGAAGATGATATATGCACTCATGCTTTTAATTTTACAAAACACAATAAAAATGATAATTTTATAAATCAAAATTTCAACCAATATGATACTTCAATTTACGAATTTTAATATCTTATCCAACATTTGATTTTAAGATTTGAAAAGTGTGTAAATTTGAATGATGTCATTATCATACTTTGTGTTTCATAAATTTAGTCTAAAATAAGATTTTTTATTGTTTGGGTAAAATTTTCTTATAAAGTGAGCATGTATCAAGTTTTAATTGTTTTCCTTTATCTTTAATTTTGATTGTACACTTTAATTTAATTAATGATTAATAACATAACACAAATTAATCATTAACAGCCTTTACTTAAATAATAGTAATAGCTTGTTTGGTAAATGGTTTAACATTAGAAAAAAATCGTTTTGCTGTCGAAAGTTTTTTTAAAATTTTTTTGGATATAAGTTGTTTTGATTATAAAATAAATAAATTTAAATACATATTAAATATATTTAAAAATTACTTAATTTCAGGATTGAATTTCAACCCGACCGTTTTGCAGACACTTTACCCTATCCTCTTTTTCCCTAGACATTTTTTATAAAATAAAAAACCATAGCACAAGCCACCGAGTATGCGGTCTTCCATATTATTTTAGGACAAAACTGTACAACGAAAATTCTAAAAGCTTCCAGTCATCTACTGTCAACCAATCAAATTTAAAAGAGGAACATCATAATAAATCATTCATTCATTAATTAATCCTATTAATTGACGATGGAGAGTAGTTAGAATGCATTATTGCCCTTATTGATGTTGAATGACAAGATCATTAGGGATAGACATGTAGCTCATTTGGTGACATAAGCTCTTCCTTTATATATATATATATATATATATATATATATATATAGAGAGAGAGAGAGAGAGAGAGAGAGAGAGAGAGAGAGAGAGAGAGAAATTTTTTTTAAAGACATAAGTATCCTTATTTTAATCTTTTAAAAAAAATTTAACATTAATTTAATTAATTTTTAAATTATAAAAAATGATATAAAAATTAATATTAATCTAATTCCTTAATTATAAAAAAAATCATTAATTTAATTTTTTAATGATACAAAATTGATATGAATTTAATTTTTTAATTATAAAAATTATATTAATGTAATACCTATTCATACACAGAAAAATAATTATAGTGTTACTTTTATGATTCAAAGACAAAGGTTTGTTTGGATAGACTTATGAAAAAAATACTTTTTTATATATCTTTATTTAGTAGAAGTAATTTTGTATTTAAATATAATATTTAAAAAGTACTTTTAAATAACAAAAAGACTTCTAAATTTATTTAGGTAAAAGAAAAATAAAACTCTTTTTTATAACAAAATTACTAAAAATAATATTCAAAAATACTTTTTATAACTGTAAGATATGATAAAATGGATTAATAGTTTGAAGACATTGAGTTTTTTAAGTATATTATAGTTATATGTCATGAAAAATAAGACATGATATGATAAAAATATGTTTAGTTATGTACCGAAAAGCTTATAGCATGTTAGAAAGAGATTATGATTTAAGAAAAAAAATATTTTTTTAAAAAGTTCTCTTAGTAAGATTTTGATTATAAACTATTTTAACTATAAAATAAGTTAATCAAAATACACACTTAATATGTTGCTGATTTTGTTCTTTTACTTTCTCAAAGTGATATGGTTATAGATGTCAGGATTTGATTTAAGAAATTATGACACAATGATTAAAAGTTGTATTATTTAGAAAATAAATTACACATAAAGACTTATGTGAATAGGATTTGTAAGAGGAAAAAAAGAATATAAAATGTAATTTTTAATAAAGATAAATGATATTCTTGTCAGAAATTATATTAAAAATTACTTCTTCTTTCATTTCTTTTAAAAGTTAAGAAACATTAGCTTCTTAAAAAAGAGATAAATGAATTTTTTTAACTTCTACTTTTTAAAAAAAGTTACACCTAAATACACTTTTTAATATGTGAAAACACTTTTTTTAAAAAATTAAGTATTTTTTTAAAAAATAAATGTATCCAAACGCATTTCAAATTGATATTAAAATTATTTAAAAAATTACAATGACAAAACTTATATTTTTTAGATGACTAAAATTATAATTTACTATAAATATATGTGTGTGAAGAAAATATATCAAGTGAGAGTATTTTTTATTATGAAATATAAAAAAAAATAAATTATAACAATTAAACTATGCATAAATAATTATAATTATATCTTACTAGAAGATTACATAGCTATTTTAAAAAAATCATAAAACTTTATATCACAGTGATCAATATTTATTCCTCTCACTCACTCAATTATTAATAAACTAGTCCTCAGTTAATATATGTCCCTTATACATGTGTGCGTCTCTTAGTGACATAAGCTGTTCAAAAGCAACATCTATGCACGCATGTTTTGCCCCTTTTAACATATTGCGTTTCTGGTGCGTCAGCTTTTTCCAAATTTGACGACAGATGCTCTTCAACTAAGGGCTAACATGCTTCACCCTCAACGGAAAATGGATCACATCCACATTCACATTCGTGTCTCCTTTCTCATTTTTACCAATTAATCAGTCATAAAATTAGCCATCTTAACCAAAAAAAAAAAAACCTTTTCCTGCCGCTCTGAATTGAAACAAAAAGTATATATGGCTTGAATCTTTTATTATTTCCTAGAAAATTTAAACCAATGCTCTTCAGAGCATGAAGCAACTAAGCAGGAAATGAAAATGGAATGCATTATATATAAAGCACATACAGGAAAGGAGGGTTCAATTTGTGTCGTTCTTTTCCCAAAAGAGTTGAGTCAATGGGGGCAGAGAAATATTCACGCTGATTCTACTTATGGCATGCAAAGATCTGACAATGGCTCTGAGAGAAGGGAGTTAAGCCCAATCTCATGCAGGCAATGGATATAGATGTTCCCCACTGACAGACATTTACACTGGCCCAATTAATTAGACAATGTAGAGATACAATGTTCAGTTAGGTAATTCAATGCAGACAGGCCTGTGCAGTGGCTAAGGCTTTGAACCTTGATATGCTGCGAGATCGATCCCCAGCACGTTTGATATATGATGTCAAAAAAAACAAATGCACGTTTGATATCATAAAAAAAATAAAATGAGAATAGAAGTGAGAATAAGAATGAGAATGGAACGAGTATTTCATAAATGAAAAGAATAGTATTGATGAATATTCTTTTTTTTTTATTTTTCTATCAAATAAGAGAATAAAAATATTTTATTTTTATTTTCATTCCATTCCTTTGCTTGTCCTCATGTCAAATGGATAGTCAATTACTTGCTGAGGGCCCAAAGTACATCCAGATGGGAGGAACACTCAAAATAGAGAGGATGACAATAGGCATTTACATGAATTACATAACACTAAATTTAAATTATTAAAAAAAATGCGGAAACATATCTATATGCATCAAAATTATAGAATTGTGATGATGTCAATTAAATGCTGAAGTGAACACTTTGATTAGGTTCTTTTTTTTTTTCTTTTTAACTTCCTTTAACATCATGTGGTTATCAATGAAACAAGCCAGAGACTTCAGTCTCAAACATAGGTGGAAGTAAAAAATACCTAGCCGTATATATATAAAACTTACATGCTCATCAAAAATTTATTACAAAACTCTTAACAGCCTAAATGTTGGCACGAGCCTACACTGTTGTCACATATTCACACTAACCCAACGTAGTGTACACAACTCACAATAAATAGATTACTAATGGTATTGGGTTTATCTTATTTGTCCAAAACCTAAATCATATTTTGTATAAATAAAATCCTTCAATTAATTGTAACCCAGATTAAGATAAATTCCAACACATATCCCATCACGTAAAATAGAGTATAGTCCTGTGCATCCTTCCTATTCAAGGGCTTTCATACGTATCATATTACTGTCTCAGCTAACATTATAACAGCAAAGCAAGCACCAATATAAAGGGAATACTGTCGTGGCCATTGGGATAAGTATTATACTGTGAGATCCTCATGGGACTCGCATCTCCCGAAGATTAGCTGCCATAAAGAAACCACATAGCCACACAACGCTTTTGAAGCTCAGAGATCCCTTATCCCTCAATCCCTAGCATGGCCATTCCCCTGTATATGCATGGCAGCATATGGTGAACATCAAGAGATAAACAATGAGGGGGACAATGACAAAGCCTGTGTCTGTTCCTACTAACGTACTGGCTCATAAACATAGACTTCGCCGATGAAAGGGTGTGGTAACCTGTCTTGAAATATTGCATGAGATTGCTGCAACCTGCAGCTGAGACAGTGAACAACGTTAATTACAGAACAAAGATGTTGTCCCTGTTACTCTCAGGACTGGAACTTGGAAATGGCGTGGAAGGCTGTATACCGTAAAGTTATCATGAAAAGTGATTCAGATATCTTCCATTTCCATGATTAATGCTAAAACTTTCCACGCGGCTAGAAATAATTATACATATCAATTGAAGTGTCGATTGGCTTGCAAACTAATCCTCAGCTCTCTCAACATTTCCATGAGATCATAATTCCTCCTAAGGATCTCGCTTTACTAATATTTCTTTCTCAGGCCTAGGCCCCGTTCATACACACAAAAAATCCACACAAAAAAAAGCAGCCATTAAAGCATAATAAATATTTCTTCACAACCCAAACTTATCGTATAAGTCGTTGGCATGGAAGGTATTTATTTTGTTTTTGCAACAAAAAAGCCAGTTACACGAATATATAAGCACGATTCATAATTATGTCGCATCATTTTAATATTCAAGCGGTTTTACGATTTTAAAACATACTTGAATGTAATATGAGACTAGCCAAAAAGCCACGGCTCTGAAGTGAAGCAACTGAAAAGGAAAAGAATATGCAATACATAAATAAACAGAGGAAATGGAGGTTAGGTCTAATATAACTAACAAGGTTCCCCTCACCTCTTTTTGGCCCTTCTTTGTTTCCCAGTACATTTGGGGGACAGAATAATTTCCCTAAATATTTACGCAGACACACGCAAAGAGATTCGTAGAGAGAAGGAAATAGATATTCCCCGTGATCTTACACCAACAGATATTTACACAGACACAAGCCCCATAAACATTTTCAGTTTCAAAGACAACGTGAAACGTGGAGTTCCTTGATTCAGCTGCTTGAAGAAGGCCCGAAGTACATGCATATGGGAGGATCTATCCTCAGAATAGAAAGGACTGCTGAAGGAATTGTCCATATCCCATCACCACATATCAAACCCGAAGCTACTGCTCCAGCATAGTCCTCTGCATCCTTTCTGTTCACCCGCTCCCACACGAATAATATCACAGTTCCCACAAACATATCAACAGCAAAGTAAGCACCAATGTAGAAAGGAACTGCCATGGCCATTGGGATAGGTATATACTGTGAGATATTCTTGGGTGTCACATCCCTCAGAAGATTGATAACCAGTGCTGCCAAAAAGAAGCCACCGCATAAGGCCAGGCAATTCTTTGGAAGCTCGGAGAATCCCTCGACACCCAGTATGGCCATTTCCCTGTATATAACAGCATTTGGTGCTTTGTAAGGGCCATCGGGTGACCCGATATCAAAGGCAGTCCAGAACATCCAGAATGTGAGGGGAGCAATCACACAACCCATGGCTGTTCCTATCAACTGGCTCACAAACATAGACCTTGCTGATGAGAGGGTGAGGTAACCTGTCTTAAAATCTTGCATGAGATCAGCAGCAGTTGCGACGATGGACATCATGACAGCACAAGATGCTATCCCTGCTATTACCCCTCCATTTGGCCCAACCGATGCCGCAATGACAAAAAGACCAATCTTGCCGTAAGTGGATGCCAGATTCCAGTCTGTGAGCCCAGTGCCATAAGAGTTGCAAAAGGCAAGGGCAGGGGCAAGGATGTAAGAGCACAGAACCAAGTACCATTTGAGAGGAGGGAAGATAATTGGTATTGTTGCTATGGATATCGCAGCCAGGCCCACATATCCAGAGGCTGCAAACCAGTTGGGTATCCTGTCCTTTAAAAATATCTCATCCCTCCTCCTTTGTTCTGATTGCAGTTGAGAACTCTCACCATCTGAGAACATGCATATGAAAATAATTAACATCTATATATTAAACACTACTAAAATCTCGACCAGACCAGGTCAAGCAAGACATGCAGATCCAAGTTATGGTTCTCTGCCATTGTCTATCGTCGAAGTCATGTTCAATAAGTAATCAGGTACCAGATCAATCTATATGACATGCTTCATTTTCAAATAATAGAATATCATTGTGATCTACTCATTCTGCGTCAATAGAGGTCAACAAAATTAGTATAAATATAGGCTAAAATGACAACTCTGGGAGCAGATAATCAGACATGCTTTTCTGTTGAAGTTAACTAACTCCATTCAGAACTTGGTTGGGAATTCTTTTTTTCTCTTCAAAACAGCTTTTTTTTTTTTTTTATAATAAAAGCTGTTTTTCATTTTTTGGAACTTGTTTGGTATTGATTATTTGAAATGGATTATAATCTATGATTGTTTTTTATACATGAAAAATTGCTTATTTTTATAAGCTGAATTTTCAGTATTATGATTATAATCCATTTGATTATTTTGGGAGTTGGCAAAAATTTTACCAATGTGACCCCAGATCTAACCACATCAATTTTTCATTGGAACCAATGTCATATCCTTTTTAGTAATTTACTATATAAAAGTGATTATTTTTATACAATCCAAACAAAACATATTATCTTAAAATCACTTTTTAATTAATATATTCAAACATGAAACTAATTTTATCATAATTGATTTTAAAAAAATCAATTATACATATAATCAATTATTGAAATAATCTTTTTTTCACAGCTAATCCAAGCACACACTCAGTTCAGTTATTTTCCACAATGCAACCCAAAATTTTTATTATCCAGAGCCAAGCTGCCCAGCAGATCAAGACTCAAGGTCACTAGAATAGACTATTTTATAGGCAAAATGAAATAAGGACATGCATGACAACATTTACATGTGACTTGCAGAGGAAATGACAAGACAGATACAAAACAGAATTGGATTACAATAAAAAAAGGAACCACACTTGTTGAAAGAAATATTCAGAATGTATTTATTGTACTCACCATGAACCTCTGCTACAACAGGAAGGCTGTTGTTCTGATTGGTGCTTGTCCTCCACATCTCCCTTACAGTTATCATTATAATCTTTATCAGATTGTAAATACCATCCCCTAGAATAAGGGAAACGGATATGAACACCTGCACAAAACACAATAAGGAAGAAAAAAACGTTACTACAGAATCATATCAGATTATACCAACTAACCAATGCAGAAAGAGAAGAAATTATTGAGTCCAATAAGTAATTTATAATACAGATGCCTTTGGCTAAGGATGTATTGAAGCTAAGCTAAGCCAGACAAGCCAACCTTTTAAAAGACTCAAGCTTGGCACAACCCTAATTCAAGTTCAGGCTGGCTCAGCTTGCTTAAGAGCAAACAGGCAAAGAGAATTTCAGTTTTAAGTATAAAAAATGACCTCCACATAGAACAATAAAAATTTCAATTGATAACCATTGTTTAAAAACTTAACTCCGTTGGGCTAAGCAATAACAAGTTGAAAGTAAAATTCAAAATTTTCAATGTTGATAACGATCTAATTTTCCTCATTATATGTTACTGAACATTTTCTTTTCGGACTAAAGAGTTAAGACACATATTAAGAAGATGAGTGTCACATATTACATTTGCTAATTCAAAGAATAACAAATAGTTGGTTGCCCAAGCTTGGTGCTCTAGTTACAAGTAATCAAGACTTTGCAATGTCAGCTCCAAATTTACACTTGCACTTACGGCAAAACCTCAAGGTATTGTTACCCCCTTATTTTTGGCATGGAGGTTCAGATGTAGATCATAAGAACTGTTTGCATAAAGATATATAACTGATGTCCTGTAAGTATATTTGCTTAGCCATACCTTGTATCCATAAAGTCCTTTAAAATCATTGCTACCAAGGTCAGCTGGATACCAGTCCCCAGCATGTTTGGAGACGAAAGGCCACAGAAAACCCCATGATATAATAGCTCCAAGAAGAGCTGAACAATTGACTATGTGTGGACAGATAAGACCGCATCCAACATAGGTTGGACTGAAGTCAAAGTAGAATCTGCATGAAAAGGGTGCCTTGTTAGTATCTGGACAATTACTTGTATCCTCAGAACCTCCACATTTATACCACAGCAGACACAGCACTTACCAGCTAAGAATAAATAGTTCATCACTTATTTAATAACAACTAAAAGCTTGGCAAGGTACTGATGAAGAAATATTCATTTTAAGCTGCCTCGGGAGGAGCAGTTAAGACTATAAGTCTAAAGGAAGAGAGAAATAGAAACCATCACAATGTAAAACCTACAGAACTGTTGCAGAATTAAGGAAAGTGATAGGTTATTAGGAAAGTTGTGCAAGTGTCACCATATAATTGTAGTATCAATATAAACAGAGGTGCTAACATAAACATTATGTCTGTCAGTCATTCAATATTTGTGTTCTCTGTTACTTTGTGTCAGAGGCTGATTGATTAAACTAACCAGTTTTGAAAAAGAAAACATCTAAAATTGATCCCCGGGAGAGCAGTGGGCACAGCCAACCAATGGCAGCAAGACCACAACCTTCGAGCTCTAAAACAGGGGTTTGAATTGCCCTAAAGGCCACATTGCAACCCAAGAATGCAATTTCTATATCACTTTCTGCCCTTTTCTCTGATTGCTATCAGCCTACTGAATTCCTGAGCAAACCAGCGCGACTAACAGTCTGAGACAAGGCCTGGCCTTGTTCACACCATTCTACAACTTACACTTACTCTCAGGCATTCATGTGATTCCAGACATTCAACACTCATGTTTGTAATATGGTTTTTAAAAGTTGAGTTCTATCAGAAGTTACAAGTTGAAGTTTATGACTCTTCCTATTAGTTTCTTAATAAGGTATTGTTATCCATAATAATAATTGAGTTGTTTCAGTATGTTCCAGGTACGGGGAGATATTCACTATGAGATAAAGTGTTTTTTTGTTTAAGTCATCTTATTGAGTTCATGAAGTTACAAGTTATTGTTGGTTATTACGCTAAGGTCTGTTTATTTTATAACAAGCTGAAAGCCTAGCCCTAGCTCGGGGGTTGTTATGGAACTAAAAAAGTTGTTGCTTGTAGTGCACCTTAAGTAAATGATAAAGTGACATCATACATCACAATACGAATATAAATACAGATGTAGGTGTCAGATTTATATCTGCCTTTCCATCAATATTTGTCTCCTTTCCTACTTTTATCTCTGGCCGTTCACACTCTTTTCTTAATAGCAACATACAGCTTTAGGCTTACAACCAATGTAACTCTCAGACTGATATAACACCTAGTCATTAGGTCTTATTAAACAGTGTATATCATATGTGATACCCAAGAACAGCTGCTGCATAATCTAATGTGAGTGGGAAAACCGGAAATTAAAGTGAATTCAGACAAGTAAAGAGAGACCCAAATTCACAAGAGCCTTACGTGTTCTTAAATAGTGTCAAACCAAGGCTAGGGAAGTTATCAAATCCACATGAATCCCCAATACCACTGAAGAACCACTTAAAGCAACTCCAGCAGAAACTTATGCTTAAATACTTTCCCAGTTGCCGAACTTGGTTCCTGTAAGATTCTCATAAACAATAAATTAATATATATATATATATAAAAGAAAGAAAATAGTAAAAAAAAAAAACTATGCATAAACAATTAGAGGGGGGTTGACAAAGTACAGCACCAATGCCCTGACTAATAACCAGTGTTACCAAAATGCTCTGATTAATAACCAGAAAGGTTCAGTGACAAAGTGCATCACCAATATCAGTGTAAGATATGAATTGCTTATGAGTGGCCAGAAATTAACACAGTTTCTATTGTATACCCTGCAAGTTCAGCTCCAGTCTTTGTGTGGAAGCTGTTAATTAACATTGCTGTGGCTGTCCCACTGGGATATGTAAGCTTATAATCCATAACCATAACCTGAAATTGCATGGACAGAGATCAGGATACATTGGAAAATACAGGAGCTAATCATGGTTGTCAATAACATGCCAAGAGGAAATGATATATCATATATGCAGTACATAGAAGTAGACAGGAAGTTACACCTATATATAGAGTAAAAATGTCGAAACCAAAGTCTGTACTCCCTCGTGTTCTATTCTTTTATTAACTTTTCTCATTTTAGATGTACTACTAAGATGACCCATTTGAATTTCTTTTCGGATAAAAACCATATGAAAAGTTATAAGCATTAAATTACATACTTCACCTTTGAATCAACTTGTTAGGAACCTCTCTTCCAAATAACAGAATCTGGGAATGAGCCCAGATATTACAGAAAACTGACACACAGCACCTGGGATTGAATCCCAGAATTTACAGAACACACACAGATGAAACTGACAGGAAACTACAAAGAATAGACTGGAAAAACTGAAAGAAAATTACACTGCTAGAATACTACACGTAACAGCATGACAAAATGATAAGATGACAAAGGTTCCAAGCTTTCAAGAGGCTTGGTCTCTCCCTGTCCAGATTCTCTCCGAAAATTCTCCTCCCCCCTCTCTGTCTGTGACTTCCCACCTTTTGTATTCTGCAGAACCCATACTGCCACCCACTCCTACCTAACAGCCATTCTGCAGAACCCATACTGCCCCCCACTCCTACATAACAGCCATTCTACAAAACCCATACTACCCCCCACTCCCACATAACTGCCATTCTGCAGAACCCAAACTGCACTATTTTTCTGCTGGGCTTCTGTAATTCCCCCTAACCTTGCTTCTTTGGTACTGTTTCCTAATTGGGGGTCTAACAATACTCCCCCCCAAAAGTTTCACCTTGTCCTCAAGGTGGAATGCAGGGAAATTATCCTGAATGGTGAGGAAAGGTTCCCATGTGCTCTCAAAAATCTGGCAAGTCCTCCCATTTAATTAACACTTCCAGCTCCCCATTTGATGCGGTCCTGACATTGAGCACTGCTGCTGGGTACACTCTCAGTTCCCATTCCTCTGTTAAACTTTTGGGTAAGGGTTGTTGGTTCACCACCTCCGCTGCTGGCTTTTTCAGTAGGGATACATGAAAAACCGGATGTATCCGTGTGTAGTCAGGAAGGTGTAGCTTATAAGCAACCTGCCCCACTTTTTCTAGCACCTTGTAAGGGCTGTAAAATCTTGGACTTAACTTTTCATTTGTTTTCCTTGCGAGAGACTTAAAGCGGTAGGGACGTATCTTTAAGTAAACATAGTCTCCTGGTTGGTAGCTGACATCTCTCCTCTTCTTATCTGCTTGTGACTTCATCTTGTTCTGTGCCATAGCTAGGTTATCTTTCAGCTCATCCAAGATCATGTTTCTATCTGCCATGAGTTGATTAACCCCTTCCACCACGGACAGATCTTCCGATTGCCTTAGCAAGACAGGCGGGTCCCTTCCATACAATGCCTTAAAAGGAGACATTTTAGTAGAACTGTTGTAATTGGTGTTGAACCAAAATTTCCGCCCAATTTAACCACTTAGGCCACTGCTTAGGCTTATCTCCCACAAAACACTTGAGATAAGTTTCAAGACACTTATTCACTACCTATGTTTGACCATCTGACTGCGGATGACAGGCTGAACTGAGCTTGAGGGTTGTTCCTGATAGCTTGAACAGATCAACCCAAAATTGACTGATAAACACTCGGTCTCTATCCGAAACTATTGAAGTGGGGAACCCGTGTAACTTCACTATCTCCTTCACAAATGCTTCAGCCACATCCTTGGCTGAAAATGGATGACACAAAGGGAATGAAGTGGGCGTACTTTAGTGAGTCTGTCCTACAACCACCATGATAGTGTCTACGCCTTGTGCCTTTGGCAAACCCTCCTACAAAGTCCATGGAAATATCACTTCCACACTTGAGTTGGGATTGGTAATGGTTGCAGCAAGCCGGCCGGAAGATAAGTGCCTGATATTTGTTTCGTTGACAAGATGTCACAAGCTGGCCACAAAAGCTCTTGATGTCTCTCTTCATACCTTTCCCAATACAATAGGCCGGCAATCTTCTTATATGTCCTAAAGAAACCCGAATGTCCTCCAAAAGGGTAGCATGGAATTCATGTAATATTGAAAGGTACCCTCGTCGAACTTCTTGACAAAACCAATCGTCCCTTATAGTACAAACAGCTCCCCTTCGCCATATACCCTGGACGAGCTTCCTTATCTGTTAACAAATCTTGCAGGATAGTTTTCAGCTTGCTGTCATTTAGCACCTCTTCGCCCAATGCTCATATTCTGTCATATGAAAAGTGGAGATGGCACAGAATTCTTCTCTTCTAGACAGAGCATCTGCTGCCTTATTCTCTCCTCCAGGCTTGTATTGCACTTCAAAGTCAAACCCCATCAACTTTGAGGTCCATTTCTGCTGTTCCTCACCCAACAGCCTCTGCTTAGTCAAGTACTTCAGGCTTTTCTGATCTGTTCGGATCACAAAATGCCTCCCCATCAAGTAATGCCTCCACTTCTTAACTGCTAATACTACTGCCATCAATTCTCTTTCATATACTGATTTCTGCTACGCCTTGCATGACAAACCTTGGCTTAGATATGCAATCGATTTCCCTTCTTGCATCAGAACCGCCCCCAACCCTTTGCCAGACGCATCTGTCTCCACCACGAATGGCTTTGAAAAATTTGGTACTGCTAACACTGGAAGAGTTACCATGGCTAACTTCAACATTTCAAAAGCCAGCTGTGCTTCCTCATTCCACTCGAACCCGTCCTTCTTGAGCAGCTGAGTTAACGGCCGGGCTATCTATCCATAATCTTTTACAAACCTTCTGTAGTACCCTGTCAACCCCAAGAACCCACGGAGTCCTTTAACATCCTTAGGTTTCCGCCAACGGGTCATGCCTTCAATCTTTGCAGGGTCAGCTTGGACCCCTTCAGCTGAGATGATGTGACCCAGGTACTCTAATTTTGGTTGCCCAAAACTGCATTTCTTTTTGTTAATCAGTAGTTGATTCTCTCTCAGTTGTTGCAAGACCCTCTCCAAATGCTGCAAAATGCTCTTTTCTGCTACTGCTGTATATGAGTATGTCATCAAAAAACACTAACACAAATTTCCTCAAAAATGGGCGGAATACCTCATTCATTAATGCTGGAAACGTGGAGGGTGCGTTGGTCAACCCAAAAGGCATAACCAAAAACTCGTAGTGCCCTTCATGAGTGCGGAATGCTGTATTGAAGACATCCTCGTCTCTCATCCTGATTTGATGATACCCTGACTTTTTAAGTCCAGCTTGGAAAAAATCACTGCCCCTCCCAACTCATCTAGCAGCTCATCTATAGTAGGGATGGGAATTGTCCGGTACCACCACTTTGTTCAAGGCTCGATAGTCCACACAAAATCGCCATCCTCCATCCTTCTTTTTTAACCAATATAATAGGGCTGGAAAATGGACTCGTACTAGGCCTTATAATTCCAGCTGTTAGCATTTTAGCTACTACCTTTTCAATCTCATTTTTCTGATAATGCGGGTACCTATAAGGTCTGATGTTGGGTATTGAGGATCCCTCCCTCAGCCTTATGGCATGATCCTGTCTTCTGGAAGGGGCAACCCGTGGGGTTCCTTGAAAAGATCCTGAAATCCCTCCAGAACCTGTTGCAACTCCTCCCACTCTTCAGTTTCTGTTTGCTGCTTGATTTCCTGCGCCTTCAGTTCCACATAAATCCTTCTCCCTCATTGTACAAAGCCTTCACCATAGATTTTAAAGAGGCTGCAGATCTAGACAAAGAGGAATCCCCCTGTAACGTGACTAGCCTCCCTTTTGATAAGAATCTCATTGTGAGCTCTTTGAAATTGGCTTTAATCTCACCCAACCCTCCAACCAATCCAGCCCGAGAACAACATCCACTCCTCCCAATTCAAACCGAAAATAGTCAGCTGTGATGTTGAATCCTTGTACCCGCATATTTACCTCTTTACACACCCCTTGGCACCGAATTTGATGCCCATCACCTACTTCCACAATGTACTCAGATGTTTCTGTCAAGGGTAGACTAAGCTCTTCCACTATCTTCCTATCTATAAAATTACTCGAAGCTCCACAATCCATGAGGACGACCACCTTTTTTCCTTGTATTTTCACCCCATAGTTTGAGTGATTTTTTTGAAGTTAGCCCCATTATGCTATTCATTGACAGCTGTAAGGCCCGGTCCTCTCCTACAATCATCCTTTCTTCTTCGGTTTTTTCCTTAGGCTCCTCCTCCTGACACCCACTTCCTCCTCATTGCCCAATAGCAGCACGTTAAGCTATTTAAATTTACACACGTGCTCGGGTCCAAATTTCTCATCACATTTGAAACATAACCCTTTCCTCCTTTTCTCCTGTGCTACTGCTTCAGAGTCTCCTGTATCCTGCAGTCTTCTTTGAATAGCTACTCCCCTCCCCTGAACGCGCCTCTACTGATTTCTATCCCATAAATCCAGTTTTGGAAGCAGATGTCGTGTAGGAGTTCCCTTGGAGGTGGAATCATAATTTGGGTATGTTTTAGTCCCCACTTTGACACTAGCTGTTCTGCTAAAAGAATAAGGTCGGCTGCTCGCTTTGGAACTCAATCCTCCTTTTTCTGCTTCCACCCACAGAATTCCTTTCCTCCACCAGCAGAGCCAAATCCATCAATTCTGCTAATGTTTCCAGTCTGTGCAACTTCATTTCTGCTCTCACTACTTCCTTCAAGCCATTGAGAAAATATACCTTTCAGCATGCTCTCATCAACTTTGCTAAAGGTACTGTGAGAAGCTCAAACTGCTCCTCTATACTCCATGACCGTGCTTGACTGTTGGAGTCCCAGCAACAACTCATGGATTTTGAGCTAAGAAGGCTGGAACCTCCTCACCACGGCTGCTTTTAAACTCTTCCCAACTTGCCTGGGAATTTCGAGTTTCCCACCAGGAAAACCAGTTCAATGCCTTCCCTTCCATAGCCCACTATTACTGCATCTAGCTTCTCGCGGTCTTCCAATGAATTCACCTGGAAGTACCTTTCAATTTTGTTCACCCAACCAAAAGCATCATCTCCAGAAAATATGGGTACCTCCAACTTCCTTCCTCTTTCTTCCAAGGGTGAGCTTCGAGTGGGTCTTGTGATAGTCCCACTAGAGCCTACCTTGCCCTGCAGCACTTCCTCTCCTTCCTCCTCTGTCATTGCACCTGCCGGCCTACTGGGTAGCATTGGGTCTTTCCCTTTCATCCACTGTAACATCTGCTCTATACGGTTTATTTGAGCTCCTCTTTCTTCCCTGTCCTGCCGTGCTTCCATTCTTTCCTGCTGAGTTTCTATTCTCAGCCTGTCAATGTCGCTTCTCAACTGCTCCATTCCCTTCTCCAGCACCTCCACTTTGTTTTCCATTTTAGATCTCACCATTCACAGCCCCCTGAATCGGGAGCTCTGATACCACTTTGTTAGGAACCTCTCTTCCAAATAACAGAACCTAGGACTGAGCCCAGATATTACAGAAAACTGACACACAGCACCTGGGATTGAATCCCAGAATTTACAGAACACACACAGATGAAACTGACAGGAAACTACAAAGAATAGACTGGAAAACTGAAAGAAAATTACACTGCTGGAATACTACACATAACAGCATGACAAAATGATAAGATGACAAAGGTTCCAAGCTTTCGAGAGGCTTTGGTCTCTCCCTGTCCAGATTCTCTCCGAAAATTCCTCCTTCCCCCTCTCTGTCTGTGACTTCCCACCTTTTGTATTCTGCAGAACCCATACTGCCCCCACTCCTACCTAACAGCCATTCTGCAGAACCATACTGCCCCCCACTCCCACATAACTGCCATTCTGCAGAACCCATACTGCACTATTTTTCTGCTGGGCTTCCGTAATTCCCCCTAACCTTGCTTCTTTGGTACTGTTTCCTAATGGGGGGTCTAACACAACTTTTCCAATTAGATTTTAACATTAACAGGCATCAATTTAAACAAACTTCAAATCCTTCTCAATGGAAAATAATCATATCACATGGACCACATATACTACTGTGTAACTGTAATGTTTGTGCTTTCAGCCAAAGCCACAAAATGAACAGGATGAGGGGAGCATTATTTTTGGCACATGACATAATCAATCATCCTCTAACAAGCTTTCTTATAGAATGTCAAATATTCAACAATATAGCCACAAACATGGAAGTTATTGGAGAGAAGTACAGTCATCATATCAATGGTTCAAAATTACTCCAGAACTCTAACGAACAACACTGTAATAAGATTAAAAGCAAAAAGTTTGACAAAGTATCAATTTATCTTCCAGATCGAAAGGAGCAAAATTCTTGAATATCTTATTTCATTCACCTGCTTGTATTCCCTGTGCTCTCCTCTTCAAATAAAAATTCCTTTGATAAAGAAAAGAACAAAGAAAGAAGAAAGAAAAGGAACTCTAGCAAATCTAATGTAATAGTAATGAACCACATAGATTACCTTACGAAGTGGCACGAGACTAAAAAGTCCAAGGAAACCGACAACAAACATGAAACCTATCATCCAACCCAAGCCTGGGTTTTTAACATCTTCAGCTCTATTACCAGGGTAATCAGGGCCAATGAGTTCATATGTTCTCTGATCCATTGCAATCATAGATGAACCAAACCCCCCTGTCAACAATGTCACAGTTAGCACATTAGAGAAATATATAGAAAACAAAATTAGAACACCACACTATCAGAAGCAACTTTTATGACCAAGAGCTATGAAGGTAAACCAGATTACTCAGCGAGAGTTGGAACAGAAATAGAACAGAAAATCATATCTAACAAAATATTTTAACAATGTACAATTAAGTAAATAATAACCACATTTTAACATTCACTATTTTCTTTTTTTCTTTTGCGTACATAACCTTCCCCAAACCCTGCAATGGTGGGATCCTCGTGCACTAGACATCCCTACAACAACAATCACCACCAGGCCTTTTCCTACCTGGCCACCCTTTGTAGAGAAAGTTTATCAGTGTTTTTAGGCTTTTCAAAAGATTGTTTTCCTAAGGCAATCAAATTCGATTATTTTGAAAAACAAATGGAATCTTACTCATTTATTATTATTCCTAGAAAAAAATGAAAAATAACTAAAAGTATTAAAATTTCAAGTTTCAAAATAATATTAGTGTTCTTCAGAGCTGGGAGTAGTAATTATGTATAATAGATTATTTAAAACCTGGTTAGCAGTTACATGGTTACACTACAACCCCCACGGCCCTGCCACTCCCCCAAAGAAAAGGAAGAAGGAAAAAAATACACATTACTTGAATTAAATGACCAAGTCATTATGGTAAAAATAATCTGTCCTATGTAAAGATAAATACAACCAGGTAATTCCTCCTCCCTTCCCAGAAATACACTTTTTTTTTTGTGCCAAAAAAATATGGTTTTAAAAACCAGCAGTAAGAAAGGGATGACAAGACACGAGAAACTAAAGATCATAAACCATACTAGATCAAAGATCCTCTCATGTTCTTCCTGAAATTGATTGGGTCCTGGTCAACTCATCTTAGCCGTAGAGTCCCATTAAAGGATGTCAACAAAGAGAAAATTACCACATCAACTAACCATTTAAAAACCTTCAGAAAATTTGTACTTCTCATAGGTATGATATTATTCTTCTGATGTCCATTATCTTTTTCCCCTTTTAACTCTTCCCTTTATTTATTAATTTTCAAGTGCAGAGGTGTAAACCCAAAATCTGAAGCAGGCTCCGACTTATTTATTTATTAACTAATTTTTGTCAGCAAAAAACAAATTCACGCAAAATCATAAATTTCAAGTAAAATACTAGGAAAACAATATTTGAACTCCTCTCTCATCAAACATAGCTAAGATTTAATATACAGAATGTGACATGACTTGAATTCATTGGTTGGTGACAAAAAGATGGCTTTCCAATGTTTTTGGGTACTCTGCCTTCATTATAGGCACCACCACCTGAATTGATTTTCGTTTGAAATTGATCTGTGAGGTGTATTGAAGTTTGTAAATAGGTTACACAACAGAACTTTTTTCTTAAAAAAAGAAAAAGAAAAGAAAGGCCTTCTCCGTAGGACAAATCAACTGTGTAGAGTGCACATTTGAGTCCTTAACCTGTAAATCCAATTCACTCCAATCCCACATTGAAAAGGTTCTGATGAAGGACAACCAGAAGAAATGAGAATGAACAAGAGCATATAAATACGTCTAACAAGAGAATTGATCTTCACATTACTTGAGAATGATTTGTGAATGGCTTGAGGAAAAATCTCTCAGCCTATGAATTTATATTTACAGATTACAAACATAAATCCCTTGATGTTAGGATTGACAAGATTATTTACAGCCAGATAATCAGCTATTTCCTATTCTATTGATACAAGATATCAACTATTTCCTATTCTATCTGTACAGGATATCTACTAATTATTAACCAAATCAAAGAATATCAACAACTAAAATCAAAGAATATCAACACTCCCCCTCAAGCTGGTGCATATATGTCATATGCATCAAGCTTGTTACATATATATGTCACCCTCAGGCCCGAAGAGACTTGGTAAAGATATCAGCTAATGATCACTAGAGTTCACAAATGAGGTAGTTATTTCTCCAGAGAGGATCTTTTCACGAATAAAATGGCAATCAATTTCTATATGTTTAGTTCGCTCATGAAAGACTAGGTTGGAGGCAATGTGCATGACTGCTTGATTATCACAAATGAGTTTCATGGGCCCTATTTTGCAAAACTTTAATTCTTGAATCAGTTGTTTTCAACCATATAAGTTCACATGTAGTGAGTGCCATGGCTCGATATTCTGCTTCTGTACTTGATCTAGCAACTACATTCTGCTTTTTACTTTTCCATGAGATGAGGTTGCCTCCAATGAGAACACAATACCCAGAACTCGACCGTCTGTCACTAGGAGATCCTGCCCAATCTGCATCTGTATATGTAACAATATCTGTATGGCCTCGATTCTCATAGATCAACCCCTTTCCAGGAGAACTCTTAATATATCAAAATTCGAACTACTGAATCCCAATGATTGTCACGGGGAAAGTTAAGAAATTGACTCACAAACACTAACTGCGAAAGATATATCTGGTCTAGTCATGGTGAGATAGTTTAATTTTCCCACCAGTCTTCGATACCTTCCCGAGTCTAAATAAAGCTCCCCTTGATCCTATAGAAGTTTAACATTCGGATCTATAGGAGTATCAATTGGTTTACAATTTAGCATTCCAGTTTCTTCCCAAATATTAAGGGCGTACTTCCTCTGAGAGATAGTAATGCCTGTTTTTGATTGAGCCACTTCAATCCCGAGGAAGTACCGCAATCGGCCCAAGTCCTTAATTTGGAAGTGTTGAAACAGGTGCTGTTTTAGGCCCTTGATGCCATCGTGATCATCTCCTGTAATGACAATATCATCTACATAAATCACAAGATAGATGCATTGATTAGAAGATGAGTGTTTATAGACACAGAGTGGTCTGCTTCACTACGGACCATGCCAAATTCCTGTATGACTTTACTAATTCTTCCGAACCATGCCTGTGGAGACTGTTTAAGGCCATATAGAGATTTGTGTAACCTGCAGACAAGACTCGACTCCTCCTGAGCAACAAACCCAGGTGGTTGCTCCATATAAACTTCCTCCTCCAGGTTACCATGTAGAAATGCATTATTGATATCCAATTGATAAAGAGGCCAATGGTTCATGGCAGCCATCGATAAGAATAGACGAACATAAGCCATTTTAGCAACAGGGGAGAATGTATCTCCATAATCAAGGCCAAATATTTGAATATAGCCCTTAGCCACAAGGCATGCTTTCAAACGGTCCACCTGTCCATCATGGCCCACCTTGACAGTAAAGACCCATCAACAACCAACTATAGATTTCCCGGGAGGGGAAGGAACAAGAGTCCATGTATGATTGGAATCCAAAAGCTGCCATCTCGTCAATCATGGCCTGACGCCATCCTGGATGGGAAAGTGCTTCCTGGACAGTTTTAGGAATAGAAATGGATGACAAGGCCGAAACAAATGCAGAATGGGATAAAGATAAACGATGATAACTCAGGAAATTATAAATAGGATGAGGATTACAAGTAGAACGCATACCTTTACGAAGAGCAATAGGCAAGTCAGCGGAAGCTTCAGATAGACCCAGGGCAGGTGGAGACGCTGGAACAGGAGATGAATTGCCTAAGTCTGGAGTGAGAACAGCCTCTGGAACCACAGGACGACATAGATTCTGAAAAGTGATAAACGAGTGCGGTGAAGGATATGTCTGCGGACTAGGATGTGCGGGCACTTGTGAAACTGGAGGATCATAAATAGGCAAATTAAGACAGGGAATTGGTAGGAGCTAAGAGATGGAGTTAGGCTCGACTGGTGTGAGGTGAAGTAAGGAGTGTCCTCAAAGAAGGTAACATCTGCAGATATGTTAAAAACGATTTGTAGAAGGAGAATAACATCGATAGCCTTTCTGAATCCGAGAATAACTAAGGAAAATGCACTTAATAGAACGAGCAGACAATTTATCACGACTTGGAGTAAGATCACGCACAAAACAAGTAGAACCAAAAACACGAGGGGAGACATTATAAAGATGGTCCTTAGGAAACAAAAGAAAGGGGAACTCATTATGTAAAACAAGAGGATGGCATGTGATTGATTAAATAACCAGAGATGAGAACAGCATCACCCCAAAATTTTAAGGGTGCATTAGCATGCAACAAAAGAGTTCGAGCAGTCTCAATAATATGACAATGTTTTCTTTCTGCTATGCCATTTTGTTGTGGAGTGTGCGGACAAGTTGACTGATGAAGCATGCCATGAGATGCCATAAAGGAATTGAAAGGAGCAGAAAAAATTCTTTTACATTATCGCTGCGCAATATGCGAATAGAGTGCCCAAACTGGATTTGAATTTCATTGCAAAAGTTTTGAAAAATAGTGAATAACTCTGAACAATCTTTCATCAAAAATATCCAAGTACATCTAGAAAAATCATCAATGAAAGTAACAAAGTACCTATACCCCAAAATAGAACTGACACGACTAGAACCCAAACATCAATATGAACAATATCAAAAGGCGACTTTGCTCGATTTTTGATCTTGCTTGGAAAGGTGCACGGACATGTTTTCCTAAGCTGACACGACTCACACTCTAAAGACTGCAAATGAGAGAGATTGGGAACCATCTTCTTTAGCTTATTTAGACTTGGATGACCCAAACGACGATGAAGGAGACTAGGAGACTAGGAGACTCGGTGGACAACACATATGGTAGAGGATGGAGGCTGGAGATAATAAAGTCCACGCAATTCAGATCCTACGCCAATTGTCTGTCCCGTACTCCGGTCCTAGATGAGAAAAGAGTCAGCAGTGAAGGTTATAGAACAGTTAAGAGTGCAGGTCAGTTGACTAATAAAAATTAGATTAAAGGGGCAGTCAGGAATAAACAAAACATAATTGAAAGATAAAGATGGAAGAGGTGTAGCTTGACCAATGCCGGTGGCTATAGTCTTAGAACCATCAGCGAGGGTAATGTGGTGTGGTGTCTTGGAGGATGATAATTTTGAGAAATGACAAGGATTACCAGCTATGTGATCGGAAGCACCAGAATCTAAAATCCAGGATCCAACAAACGAAGAATGAGAGGCAAATTGTAGAATTACCAGTATAGGCTATAGTGGCCGAGGATGAAGCTTGTTGGGCTGCTTTAAGTTGAAGATACTCCTTATACTCATTGTTTGATAGTATGTTCTGGTTGTCAGTCCCTGACTCAGTCTTCTTCTCAATTCCAGGTGACTGAGATTGTGCCATATTAGCGGATTTCTCAAGGAAACCATGCAAGGAATAGCGACAGTCTTGAGTATAGCCCAAGCGTTTACAGTAGGAACATTGAGGATGACCACCAGAACCACGGCCACCTCTACCACCACCACAACCACGACCACGACCATGATCACGACTTTCACGGTCAGCAGAGACAAAAGCTAAGGACTCTGAACCTGTTTGGGAACCAATTCTAAATGTTGCATCTGGAGAAGGAACTCGCAACAATCGATTAATGAGATCCTCCACCGTAGGAATATTTGAGTTTGTCAGGATTTGATTCCGGACAGATTCAAAATCTTTATGAAGACCGTGGAGAACAAAAACCATATACATGTTGTCAAGTTTGTCTAACATCTTTTGAAGGTTGTCACTGGTCAATATCAACTTGATTTCTTCAATTGTGGACTGTGCTTTGTTTAGATATATGAAGGCAGGTCATGATCTGCCATGTGAAGCGTTGCTAGATTATGAAGCAGAATCGTACAGACTTTAGATATCATTTAGAGTAAATGCTTCGAGCCTTCTACCATATGTCATGACAAGTTTTATAGGGACGAAAATGCACTAACAGTTTTGGATCAATGGACTGCCAAAGTAAGGATACCCAACTGATAGTCAATCTTCTTCCACTGGTCCCTCTCATCAGCAGGGATGTCCTCCGCCTTCTTGGTTAGTTGCTCAGAGAGTCCCTGACCTAAAAATCAAATATCACCAGCAGCATACCAGTCTAAATAGTTCTTACCACTGAGTTTTTCTGACGTTATGGTGGGACTGCCAAAGAAGGAAAAGGAAATAAGGACCCTTTTTGAGGATTAAAGGTGACATAGGACAAATCAGATGCAGAAGCCATGACTCCAGAACAGGACCAGGTGGTGCCGATGAGCTGAACGGAACCGGCGGCGAGACGATCGAAGGTCGGGATGGAGATGGTGCAATCTGGGCTTCTGACCTCCAGAACAGGCCCAGGGGGCACCGACAAGATGAACGGGACAGGCGGCGACGTGAACAGATGTCGGGAAGTAGGTGAGTGAGCTACACGTGCCGACAACTGTGAAGGCGCGTAGGGGAGCGTGAAGCAAGATCTGGTGACGGCGCTCAGGGATCTGGTCTATCAGAGATTTCTAAGATGGCCAGTACACTGACGTGGTTGATCAGAGTCAAGGAAGACGATGTTCCTGCCTTGATAGTGGCAGAACAGGGTCAGTTTCGACTTGAAACGCAAACCTAGAGAGACTAAGCAGAGACAGGACCGAGCCTGCTCTGATACCAACTTGAGAATGATTTATGAATGGCTCGAGGAAAAATCTCTCAGCCCATGAATTTATATTTACAGATTACAAACATAAATCCTTTAATGTTTGGGATTGATGAGATTATTTACAGCCAGAGAATCAGTTATTTCCTATTCTATTGATACAAGATATCAGCTATTTCCTATTCTATCTATACAGGATATCTACTAATTATTAACCAAATCAAAGAATATCAATTACTAAATCAGATAATATCAACAACATTGAACCTAGATCTTCATTTTCAAGGGAGGGAGCGGAGAAGGATATCATGTTCATTTTCTGCTCCATTGTCAATTTATCTTAGCTTTTTATTAATGTTGTGATAGCTAATTTTTAGAGAGTTTTGAAGCTTTGCTGGAGTTTGGTTTATTTTGGATTCAAATTCTATAACGATTCTTAGTTCCCTAGCTCTGCGTTATAATTTGGAGGGCAGCAATCACATTAATCGTCATGCTCAAGCAGGCAGTTTCCCTCAGAGCAAACTCCCACTGTCTCACCTTCACAAAGCTAACATCAAGTTGAGATATATCTTTCAAAAAAAAGCACCTAGCTCATGCAGCACATAACAGAGAAAGAAATAGAAGTTTATCCTGAAAGATGGTAACTTTTTAAAGATTTGTATAGTTTTAAAGCCATTGACTGATGCCAAAACAATGCACGTGAAGAGCTAAGGTGAATTGACCAGGAAACAGTCGCATTCACACGAATATAAGAAGACTCCGGCGCATCAGAAATAGCCATAAAGCATCTAGCTCACAGGCCAAGCTAATCCATTAAACCTCGAGAAAAAAAAAAAAGAAGAAAATCATAATCAAACACCCTTTTAACCCCACAGCGCACGCAATGGCACATGAACAAACGAATGGGAGAAGAGCGTTACCGCTGAAGGCAAGGCCATAGCAAGCGACGACACAGGTCTGAATGACGGTGTTCTCTTGGCGCGTGAAGGGCTTGGCGGAAAACCCAAACTTGGAGAGGAACCCAGTCCAGGTCCTGACGAAGAAGAAGCCAAGCAAGCCAGCGGCGACGTTGAGCGAGGGGATGACCCCAACGGTGAGGTTGAGCTTGTGGGTGATGATGCAGAACAGGGTCCCCAGGAGCGCGCTCACCAGCAAGCCCCTGATGGTGATTTGGTCCTTCCATTCAGGAACGCGCTCGGATTCGGGTGAAGGGTCCTTGTGGGGATGAAGAAGCAGAGACTCCGAAACATCAAGGGATGAAGTCTCGGAGCCCATGACAGAGAAAGACAGAAAGATTCTTCCTTTGGTTTTGAATCAGAATCAGAATAGCATCGGATCTGGGTGTATGGAGATGAGGAACTTGACCCCCCAAATGATAGGAAGAGAAGGGTTGGTGATGGGCGAGGAGAACGATGAATGCCTGTGACTGTGTCTGAACTCTGTATGAGGATTCGGGATCCAGATTTGCCTGTTTCTTTGTGTCTGTTTTTTAATTGGAGTGTGATTTGTTTAGAGGAACGGGGAAATGGAAATGACAGCAACGACAAGCAACTTGTTCGGAGATTACAGGAAGGCGCAAACGGCACAACATGTTCGGGTTCGTTTGTTTCATTACATTCCACTATCGTAGCTTACCTTTCGTGGATAATTAAAATAAGGTGACAGAATATTCAACTACTTATGGTCATTCTTTAAACTATTCATAATTAAATATAAATATAATTACTATACAAAAAAAATATAAATATAATTAATCTTAATTTAATTTGAATAAAAATTTATTTTATTATTCTAATTAAAAATAATTAATGAAAAGTGTTAAGAGATAATTAAAAATGCTATTAAATTTATATTAAAATAATTAATTAAAAATATCTCTTTTTCACAACATGTTCTTTTTTCTTTTCTAGTTTATTGCATACACATATTTGAATTTAAGTAAAATTATTGCATCTTACATTGAGTAAAAATAAAAGGATTTAATATGATACTTAAATTATTAAACTTTTTTCTTTTATTAGATTAGTGTTTTTATGGTGTGAAACAGACTCTGTGGAAGCTTTACATCTGGTCACTTCTTCTAGCCATCGCCGGTTCCATGTGTATGGTGCAGTCATTGCTGATATCTTAGCCTTGCTTCATCGTCCTTGGAGGTGCAGCATTTCTCATACCTTTCGAGAGGCTAATTCTTGTGCCTATTTCCTGTCCAAGCTGGGAGCTCAAGAGACACCAAGTTGAAGATTTGGAAGACACTCACTTCGGGTCTCGGATCTATTTTACTAGCTGATTCTATTGGTGTAACTTTTTTTCGTAGTTAGTTTCTTTTTTCTTTTAACCAATGTACCAAAAAAAGATTAGTTTTTTAAGAATTGACCCTTTTCAATAAGTTGGAAAAGAGTTGTATGATAAACTATCAAAATAAAAGTCATCTTAGTGAGTAGTCAGAATAATTCTGTAAGGAGGCTTTGAAATGGAGACTCAATATGATATATAAATTACAAAAATTTTCCTTGTAATAAACTAATAATTTCTGAGGATTGACTTTCCTCGTATTTTTGAATCATAAAAAAAACAAAACTTTTAATTATGGGTTTAAGTAATTTCTTGGATTAATGCATAAGGCAGGGGGTTTAGTGTCGGATTCAAGCTATGATGAATGAATATAATTACTTTAGATGGAATTAGTTAGAACTTGGAAACGAGTATAACCATGTAGGCCCTTTTAAATAAATATTTTCAAATCACTTAATTTGGACAAATTCTTAAGTACGGATAATGAAAACATAAGATAAATATAAATCAGATTATATATATATATATATATATATATATATATATATATATATATATTAGAAAAGAGATCAATTGATACTGGTATAAAATAAATTCAATCTTATATTATTAAATAACTTTTTATTAGATAATTTATTTACAAAATCCACCGTTAGATTAAAAGTTTCTATCATACTCATAAGATTTTACACTAATATGATATTGTTTTATACTCCATTAATATACATCAAAACTAACATAATATATATTTTTTAAATGTATGAATATAGGAATTATTTGATTACATTCTTATTAATATTTAATTTTTTTAAAATTTAACACAAATGATCACCATGATAAATATTTATAATTTTGAATTAATTATAAATGTATTCCATAACAAGTTATTGAGTAATATAAGTATATCAAATCTTACATTAATATCATTTGATCCCTCATTTTATATATATATATATATAAAATACAATTTAAATAAGATCTAAATCATTAAAGATATTCAAGTAAAAAAATCATTAAAGATATTATTCACAAAGTACATAAAATTTTTTTTCAATCTGCAATGTAAAATAGGCAACTGAGTCTTCCACAATAAATAATTCAAAGCTTTGGTACTTGCTTCATTTTTTATTTTTAATTATAAAAATAATAAAAATAAAAATAAATTATTATAAAATATTGTTCAAAAAGTTAATGACATATTTGAGATCTCCTAGGAATAGTCGAAGGAATAGACGACCGCCTACTCAAATAATTATCTCAAAGAATTTAATTTCTCTTTGACTAGAGGTTCCTTTCTTTTCATATATTATATTTTGAAATTATTGATCAAAACAAGATTTTATATATATATATATATATATATATAATAAATATATATATATATAATAAATTACAAACACTTATCCAATCTAAAGCAAAAAAATGTGAGTAAAACTCATTCCAAATTTTAGATATAACTGACGAATAATTATCTATGATCATCCTTAAACTTATAAATTTTTATTAACTTAATAACAATAATTAATTATAATAATGTATTAATAATAAAATATGATTACCAAAATTTTTCTTATCACTAGCATTTTGAGAGGCACAACATAGTCTCTCAATTTATATTTTTATTTTTGCTTATATAATTAACTTATAAATTAATTTATTATTATTTTATTATAATGAATAAGTAATTACTTAAATAAAATTAATTTTGTGAAAAAAATTTAAAGGCAATAATAATTTTGTATGTAAAAAAAGGATAATTCTCTATATTTAAAAATAGTTGTAACTATAGAATGTAGTTATTAAAAAATATTTATATTTATAATTTTACTCTTTTTTCTATTTGTGTTCTATTCGTTATTAATAATTTTTTGAAAAAATAAAATTTGAGATCAAAGAAAAAAATTTCTTAATATAGTTATTACAAAAATATGTATGTTTATAATTTATCCTTTTTTTTTATTTGTCTTCAATTAGTTATTAATAATTTTTTGAGAAACTAAAAATTGCCAAAGAAAGAAAATCCCCTGATGTAATTATCCAAAAAAAATTTGTATTTACAATTTATTTTTTTATTTGCATTAAATTAGTTACTAATAATTTGTTTAGAAAATGAATTTGAGACAAAAAAGGAAAAATTCTCTTTTATAAAATAGTATATATTATATAAATTTTAATAATTTAAACATTAGTAAATCAGTAAAATTAAGTCAAACAAATATTTATTTATAAAAATTTAATAAGACGGTAGAGTTGATAATTCATAAAAATATGATTAAGTCTCATGTCCATATATTTAAGATTTTTTTGTAAATCTGGAGGCGTATGACATAGCTACACATAATGGATATCCTTAGCTCAATTAAAGGCATATTAGATAGGGATTCAAAATTGTCTCTAATTCAATTTCTTTAATTAAATACTGACAGATTAAAAAATATATATCTCTCTATTAATTAATATTAATTTTTTAAATATAAATAATTTTTACTAATTTATTAGTATTTAATTAAAAAAATAAGATTAAAGAAAAAAAAAAGCCAAATCTCGTACCATTGTACTAAATATTAATATTTAAAGCCAACGCCGGTTAGTTTAATTAATTGAAGAGATGTCATAAAAGTAGAACTATGCACTTTTTATATTCAAGAGCCCGAATCTTTTATTCCACTAGTAGTCATGTTTAGCTGTCATTACGAGGAGTTAGTTGAATAATTTTTTTAAAAAAAATTAAAATCCCTTAAAAATAATTCTATGAGTGAATTTTTGACTACCATGCAAATAACATATTGACAAATAAATTTAAAATACTTTATTTTTATTATATTTTTATAACAACTTAAAAAATAGCAATGTTCAAAATACCTAGAGATCTTGAATGCTTGCGTAAGGCGACTGGACACCAAACATTTCTTTTATTTTATAACAAAGTTGTTGAAATTGTCCACTAATTTCTCGATATGACAAGTATTTTTTTTAGTATAATAAAAGTGAATTATATTTTTAAATATAAAAATTATGATTTGAATCTTAAAAGTCACAGTTCAAAAAAAATATCATATCATTATCATTTTTAACTTAAAAAAATTAATCTTATAAGATAATTTAAATGGGTCAAACTTTATAAAAATATTCTCAGTTCATATTAAACTTTTATTAAGAACTTGATTAAAAGTTTGAAGAAATTTGAGGCTCAATTAAAGAAAGTAAAGATCTGATTGAGATAATTAATTTTTTTAAAAACTCATTTAAAATTTATGAATTGTTAAAACCTAAGATATAACTCAACTAAATTTTTTTTTTTAATAAAATCACTTTTGAATAAAATGCTTTGAAAAAATTGTCTTGTCTTGAAAAGTAAATATTCATCAATCATAATCGTTGAGGTAAATGACAATCACTTGTATGGTTGAAGTTTGAACAGTCGTATGGAGAATATCTTGGCACACATCATTTTCGTAGCCCACTTTCAGCTTGGGTTGTGAAGGAATCTCTACGTGTATTGTGTCTACATTCACACAGTTACTTGTGTTCAAACTCAAATACTGCTATGTAAATATGACAAAACTTGCACGCTTTCCACAAGTTTCTGTTTTTTTGGTCATACAAACTTTCCGCAATTATCAAAGTCACATTTCATTGGGACAATGTCAGTTTTGCCATGCTTTGAAACCAAAACTTCAGTTTGATTTGATTTAGACACGTTAGGAATGAAAATTGAATTCAGTAATGCATGATTTATTAAATTTTTTTTATATTTAAATTCAATCTATCGTGATATAATAATAAATCTAATAAAATAAATTAATTTTAATTAATAAAAAGTTAAAGTACCAACTACAATATCTATTAAATATTCATATGATTTAAAAAAATATATATTTAAATATAAAAAAAGTTTAAATATATCTAATTAAATATGATAAATTAAATATTCATTCATTAAAATATATTATAAATAATTTTGATAATTTTTAATAAATTTTAAATAAATTATTAATTTATTTTTATTTATTTATTAATAATTTAATTTAAAATTGATCGAATTCGTTCATTTGTCGCTCTTAAGACACGTATGACCCGAGTGATGTTAGAGAAAATTCTGGGTATATGGGCCGAGTAATTGAAGGTATTGGGCTCTAAGTTCAGAACCACATTTTAATGTTGTGATCCAGTCCTCATCTTCTCAGCTCGAGGTCTAGTGGTCTACAGAGCTTCCCTCTGGCACATAACTAGCCGTTGATTGTGGCTAGGCTCGCGGATGCATGGCAAAGGCTTGAAGTCTTGAGAAATCACACAAGGTTTTGATCCTGGATGGAGATAAAACCCAATCCCTCCCCCTACCCTTCAAACAAAAAAAAAAACTATCCCCCCCCTCCCCCCCAAAAACAAAAACAAAAAACGGTTCTAGCCATTTGTTGAAAAATAATTTTCACTATTATTTTAGCTTATGAAGTATAATCAACGGATTATGAAGTAGTTTATTTGTTTTCAGTTTATAGAATAAGAAAAAAGTAACATGATGTTTGGATATAATTTTTTTTAAATAAAATGATAATAAAGGTATATTACTTTAAGATTATCAAGACGCTAATGGACATTAAGGTTTATCTGAGAATGGTTTATTCTCAAATAGGATTACTAGTGATTTTAAATCCTTACACATAAGAAACTTTAGTACTTTTATAATTATTTTTTGATTTTGTAACTCTTATAATAATTTATATAACTTTTTATTAATAATTTATTGTTAATATAAATAATTATGGCCTGTGGCTATAAGTTGCCAAAACTTATGAATGCTTTGAAAAAGAAGTTATAAAGATGAAAAAGATAGATATGAAAAGAGAAAAGATTTAATTTTGATTAAGTGTATTTTTTTTATACTATCATTCAATCACATATTACTATATGATCATTAAAGGTGTTTTAACTTTTTAAATAATTATTATCTTAATTAAATTTTTTTAATAATTTGATAATATATAATTAGATGATAATATAAAATTTTTTACACTGAAAGTGAATCAAAATTAAACTCAAAAAGATATACACTTTAAAATCTCTATAATCCATCATTTACATGAAATTAGTGGTTCCTATGGGTTATAGTCAAGCAAAAAAATTTTCCATTTGAAGTTTATATGACAAATTTTTCCGTTAAAGTCAAGAAAAAACTTTTTCCATGTCTAGATATATCTCCAACATTTTTGATAGGCAGTTTAGTATAAGTTGTTAAGCTACTTCGAATTTGCATAAGCATTTACCTAAAACATACTTATCTGTATATATTTTGATAGTATCTCTAAATTGAACATGGCAAACTTGTAAAAGTGTAATTCAGTAATAAATAAATCAAAATTTTAATAGATTAAGTTTTATTTGTAATGTTAATAATTTAAATTTTATTAAAAAATATTTTATAAAAAAGAACAATCTTAATAACTTGAGCGAGAATTATTTTAATACTCAAACATTGTGAGATACCTCGTAATAACATAAAAAAATGGACATCGCAAAAGAGAAGAAAAAACCAGTCGGCATATAGTATATACATATAACATGTGATGGGCCTCAGCCTCATTGTAGTTGGCCGAAGAGAACTTGGGGTGGGACGGGCCAACTATAAAAGATAATGGCTCAAATTGAACCTAATTTTATTAGAATTGGCCATTTAAATAAGGGTAAAAGTGGCTCTATATGCAACCAAAACAAAAAAAAAAAAAAGCGTTCTATATCTCTTTAGAGCAATATAAGCATTTGGGTCAAGTCGAATTTTATAGACCGAATGGGGCAACCTAGTCTGTTTGAGAGCTATATCCAAAAGTCATGAAAAAAAAAAGTCATGAAAAATAGTTAATATAATCTCCTTTTTTTAAGCACAAAAAATATCATTTTTTTTAACTTGACTTTTAAAATTTTGTTAAAAATTCGTGATGCATTTCAAAAGATAAAAATTATAAAACATTATTTATTAAGAAAAATAAAAAATGTAGAACTTGTAAATCTAAATTAAGTTTTTTTTTTCTGCCAGTAAATTGAACACCTTTTAATGTTAGCCCATGTGATGATTAAGCATTAGGTTTTGAAAAGATACAAATAAATCTCCTCCGGAATTTCACATTTTGAGCCAAAAATATTATCCATTATGCTAACAGTTAAATATTTGATAAAATTGTCATGTGACACAAAACAATTGATAGAGGATTAAAAATGAAAGTTTACGACAGTCATTCACTTAAATATAGTTTCTCCCTTAATTATTATATTATTCGAGGTTAAAATAAGTTTTTATTCCTTAATTTTTATTAATTTTTGACAAATTTTGCTTATTTCACTTAAACTAAGATGTTTTACCATTTTATTTCTCTTAATTATATTAGTTTTTCTCTTAAATCTGATTTTCCCTTAATTAAGATATTATTGGAGGTTAAACCAAGTTTGTTACTTAACTTTAATATTTTTTTCATTAAATTTTTGTGTCACATGCAAGTTATATGACAATTACATAAGATATTTTAATGATTTACTTTGTCTATAGTTTTTTTTTTGGGCACATAGTATGAAATTCAAGGGGTCATTTGTAGATTTAAAACTGCAAGGTCTAATTTGTACATAAGCAAAAGTTAAAGAGAGTAAGTTACCATTTACATTTTTTTGTAATATAATAGAGGTTTAAGGTCTAGTGTGGGGGGAAGATGTGTCAAAGTACAAGCAATAATTTGGGTGAAATTTGACCTTGTGAACAAGTAGTTCTCGAATAGACTTAATACCTCTTGGACAATTTAAAGTAATAATTACTTATTTTATATCATACTTATTTATAAATATCTAATTTATCTTAAATTTAATCTACATAATCATCATAATAATATCACATGATTCAACGATTGAATTGATAAAATTTATATTTAAAAAAAAATTATTCAACAATATAAATATACAAGACATTCATACTTTGTTCTTTGAATATATACTTTGATCCAAAACTATCCTAGAATAGAAACTTTGCTGCCATACCAAGGGAACAAAACTCAAAATGATGGCCAGGTTAGTTAGAGGATAGTTACACAGGGTAGACAATTTGTTGTTCTGGTCTTGCATAGGGTAGGCAAAATTGACTCAACCTAACTACTACCTACCTACCAAATAAAGTCCCTAATGTTTGTCTCAATTTAGTCATTGATAGTTAAAATATCTCAATCTAGTCCCTAAAAAAATTGCTTCATATTCATCTTTCTGCCAATACATTATTCAGCAACATGATAGAATTGTCCACATGAACCGTCAAATGTTAGGCAATACCATTAACTAACATATTGAACAGTGTGCTAGGATAATCTTCTAATAAAAAAAGTACAAAATAGTGTGTTTTCTTGTTTTGTTTGTGACTCAAATGGTGCCATTTTAAATGAACCCAACCAAAGAATAAAATAAAGCTACAAAGTTTTGTACCTCTAATTGGGAGTTTGTCTAGCACACAATCAATGATGTTAGTTAACAATGTCACATCATATTTAAGACGCTACATGAACAATTTTATCAAGTTGTTGACCATTGGATTGATGGAGGGATGATTATGAATATTTTTTTCTTTCATGGACAAGGTTGAAAGATTTTGACTATCAAGAAGTAAATCGAAAACAAACTTATTAAGCAAGGACCAAAATGAAAATTTCTTTCATGTACACCAATGTAGACAATGGCATAGCCACATTTAGTGTGGGCACATGTCCCCACTCAACTTTTCATTTCCTCGAAGATAATACGTGATCTTGTTACTGTTGCCAAATTGTTTTAAATTCGCCCTCTATGCTTAGGAGTCAAAAGTTTGAACTGGGTTACTTATTTTTACCTAGACAAGGCAAAGGCTTAGGATACACAGAAAAGTCAAGGATTAAGTTAAAAACTTTAAAGCCTAATATCTTATCTTTATTTGAATTAAAATAAGGAACAAAATTTTTAAAAAAATGCACTAAGTGAAAAGAAAAGCCTTATTCAAGCTTTGTAACTAATCAATAATTTACATTTTAATTTAATTATTAAAATAGAAGAATCCTTCATCTTAACTATTGAAAATCTAAAACACAAATAAGTTATTGTGGTTTCACAAGCCTAATCTAAGATTCAATGAGTGAACATTGAAATGTGTTTTGTGAAAGAACAACATTTTACAACATCAAAATTTAAAAAAGAATATATAAAAAATGAAATGAATCATTTTAAGGGTGTTCATGAATAGAATTAGATTAGGTTTAGAGTATTTTAAGATCCAATCCACTTATGAAAACAATGAGTTGGTTTGGGTTGAAAAACTTTTTTTTTTCTCAACCTAACTTAACCCATCCTAAGCATATATGGTTAGGTTAGACCTACGAGTTGAATAAAAAAGCTAAACAAAATTTAAACGTAATGTTTGCCCCTAATATTTCATTTTCAAATGAAATCAACCCATTTAAAGAGATAATATTTATCTAAAAATAAATTCATGAATAATTAGTACAAAAAATTATATAAATATCGTTTAAAATCTAAAACAAAAATTTTTTAAATTTGAAATTCTAAAACCTAAATAATTTAGTAGAATGAAAAAAAAATTACAATAGGATAAGAACTTTCATATATAAACAAAATTCAGACATTTATAATTGTAAAATATCTAAACCCAACTCTCAAATTCATAAAATCTAATAATAATTAATTCTTTAACATATAAGGTAAAATAGAAGTATAAAATCATATAAATCATGATAATATAAATCAAAGTCTGAAGCCCAGATATATAAACTATAACCATAGCATCAGTCAACAAGTCATAATAAAAAAATTGTAGACTTTTAAATGTTTCACATCACATCTCATCTCCATCTCCATGTGCTAGTTCTCCCCCGGGTTCAATAGATGGTCCATGAATTTGTCGGTGGAATTTGGAACAAATTTTTTTTTTTTAATTTGAGAGCCACTAGTATTTTTAATTAAAGATCTTCCTTTTTTGCCTCTCAAACTTAAGTGGAATAATATCATTTGATCTGAAAACAAAGTCATTGCACTTTTATTTTATTTTATTTATTTTTGGTTAGGGGAGGTGGATTTTAGGAGAGTGGGGAAGGGGATCCTTGAGCACAGGTGCGATGGCTTCGAGGCTTCCAACTTAGCCATTTCACTACCAGCCTGAACCGCAAAATTGTTTCACTAATCATAAAGAAAGTGGGTATGTGTATTTTTTTTTTTTGGTTAGGGGAGGGAGATTTTGGGAGAGTGGGGAAGGGGATGCTTGAGCATAAGTGCGGTGGCTTCAAAGCTTACAACTTAGCCATTTCACTACCAGCCTGAACCGCAAAGTCGTTTCACTAATCATAAAGAAAGTGAGTATATGTATTGAGTTGGGTTTTTTTTTTTTAGCATATAGAGTTAGGTTAAGAGTATTTTTTTTTATACTCTTAACCCATGTAATAATGGGTTAAGAGTATTCAAAACTTATGAAAACAACTTCAACTTTTTGAGAATGTTAATTTTAAACTCAACCCAAAGCGTAAAACTGAACTGGCCCATTATTATGTGGGTTAGATTAGTCACTTTGTGTGGATTCATAGATGTACTTAAAGTGTTAAACAATTCTACCAATTAACACAATTATTTGAAATAATTTAGTTTATTGATATTTTAAATTGTTAACTTTTTATTTAAACAATGAATATTATTATTTAGAGAGTGTAAAATTTTTTGGCTTCTCTTGGCTTTGGCATGAGCCACACTAAATGCTTATTAAATATTAATGCCATGTTTGGTTTTATGTTGAGGAGCCCCGAACTCCTATTCAGCCACCCAAAAGTGAGTTTGCAAAATTTTTTACTTGTTTGGTTTCACGTTTGTTTATTTCTTCAAACATGGTTACACCCTCAAACCCCCATTTGCATGAAGTAAAATTCACTTGCTTCTGGTTGGAAATTTACGCTGATGGCAAAGTTAATTCTCTCCAATGGTCCCCAACGACCATTTTATCCTTCTTTATCATTTGTCTCCTTTATTCCTAACTTCTTCTATTAATAGGTTACAGTGAATGTACTATTATAAGAATTAATGAGTGAAATACAATTTTCTAAAAGTAGTGTAAACTTGTAAGAGTCCCATTGTCGTGTAGACACAATCACCCAAAACATGTATGAGAGAAATGGAAAGAGAAATAGTCAGATTCTTATAATCAGATTGAAAGTAATGTTTGAATAAATCAAATATCATATTTGTGGATAATATTTGAATAAATCAGATGTCATATTTTTATTTTTAATTTAATACTAGTACCAAAAGTGAAAAAAATTAGTATTACAACATTTATATAATTTGTTAAATTATATTTAAAAATTAATGAAGTGAAATAATAAGGGTAAATTGGATAAAGTAACAAAATTTATATCTTTTTTTATAATTTCACATCAAAAAATGATGCTGATAAATAATATCCAAACAATATCTATTCTCTCAAAATCACTTTTCAGATAAAGGTTTTTATACATAAATTATGGGTATATAAACTGATTCTTGACTAAAATTAAGTTTGCAAAAATAAATTAATTCAAAATCAAGTTTGTAAATTTCAATCCAAACACACACTATTTGGATTATATTTTGCAAAATTAATTTTGGATGAACTTGATTTTGCAAACTTGATTTTAGTCAGAAGTAAGTTTAAAAGTGAAGTGATGTATGTTTATAAAATTTTATCTAAAAATTGATTTTGACAAAAATAAATGTTGTTTGGATAATATTGATCAAAATCACTTCTAAATATATAATTACCAAAACGAATATAAATTAAGGTGTAGTAAAAAAAGATAACTGTAAAAAAAAATATCAATATTAAAAATATTAAAATTTCTCTAATTGACTTTTGCTCTAACGTAAAAGTAACGAAATCTTATTTCAACCAAAATCTTAATTTTAAGTAAGAAACAATTTTCTCCTGTGATTGCCAAATATAATAACACAACTTTCAAGGTGGATTTTTTGCCCTCAGGCTTGCTGCCCCAAACACGCTCTAAGACTGAGATGTTGCCAACAATTCTATTTGGTATACAATTTATGAGTATCACTCTTGTTGAGAGTTAAGACGTGAGAAATATCTTGAAATGAAATAGCTTTCCTTTTTCTTAAAAAATAAAAATAAAAAATGATTAAGACCTAGTGTTGGTAAGGATATGGAACTTTGCAGGTTCGTGGATGGAGGGCTTACTCATTGGACCACTACACGACCCAAGAAAGGTAAAATACATAGGACACTGAATGCCATAACCTAAAATGGTTGAGTTTGCACATCAGCATCAGCATGCACAAAATCCTATCCCTTCTACTGTAGTCACCAAAATTCTATCCTCATTTAGAAAGGGTTGGATATTTTTGAGAAAATATCTTTGGAAACAAGTAAGACCTGAAGGAGAAACAAAAATGATATTTTGAAAACATACAGGTAGGTAGATGATCTCCAGTTGCTTCCATGAATTAAGGGTGTCGCTTAGAGAAGATTTTTATTTTTTTTTCTGGGAATAGAAATGGAATATTAAATTAAAGTGAATTTGAACGGTGAAGAGTGCAAGTTTTACATCCCATCCAAACATCATTGAAAGTAATACTAAACAAGACAAATGCATATTAATACAATAACTATGAATTTTGTCACAAATTATAATGAATAATTTCTCCTGCATTTTGTCGGGAAATCAATCCTTATTCTATGCTATAATACATAGCATATGGACAACACACATATGTGAAGAGAAAAAATAAAAACACAATAAATTACGTATAATATTTAACATGGTTTAGCAAACATGTATATATCCACGAATGAGGAGAGATCAATCTATATTACAAGATAATGTCTGTGAGAACTCACAATCTCTTCTATCCCACAATTACCTCACCATTATCCCTACATCTATACAAAACGCTATGAGGGTTTACCCTTCTTAAAAACGTCTATTCTCCTCATCTCATACTTCTCTACGTTTCATACCTCCCTATTTATACTTATAGAGTAATACATACTCCATCACCATCTATATCTTCATATTTGCACATGCTGTGCATTAATTGCAATCATCATTAACCTCCTCCTCCTTTTTCTTCTCTTCCATCTTTCATAACTTTCTCGCACTCACACACAATACTCATTTATTTTTTCTCTATTTTCACAGCATACACATCACTCCAACTCTCTTTATTACATTCATAGAGACACATAATCACGGATTCACTTCACACACTATTCCCCCAACATACACTTCCATTATTTTTTTTTTCTTCAATTAAAGTCAATATCCTAACACATAGAAGCTTCATCTTCACACCGAGACTAAGCTATGACATCTCTACCTTGAAAGAAATTGGCATAATAGAAGTTTGTTGCTAGGAGAAATCACTTACCAAATATCATGTATTTTGAAAGAGTCAATATTAATTGGAATCATGGTACTTTACAGCTACAGTAATGTGAAATTAGACAAAGTGAATTAATAAAAGGCTATAAATCAGTGAGTATGTGAAGAGATTTGAGTGTGACCACGTTGCCAATAACAAAGGCGAACCAAATCCAATTTCCTTGATCACCACGTGGAATTCACATGGTAGCCATATTTCATTCATATGGGTCTCACCTGCATCCCGCACAGACCCATAAGTGACCCATAACTCCAGAGACTTAGCGTTTGTTTTGTTAACACTTCTAGAATGGCTCTGACTTGGCTTTGTCCCTACTCTCTGATTCTCTAAATCCTCCAAAAGTGGCAACTTCCTTCTTTTATATCTGCACGTTGTTTAGCTTAAAAAGAAGATGCCTTAACAGTTGACACACTTTGAGCTCCATGGTGGGGTTCGCAAGAATCAGATAAGACTGTCTCACTTCGCAATTATAAGAGCTTCGACTAGAGACACATTTCCCTGTTGAAACATAGTGTATTACTGTCGGGATGACAAGACATATTTCTTTTCTCTTTTTCTTTTTAAATGTACAGTAAGAATATGCCATTTTTTGTGTCTACTGACTAAGCCTCTTTTCCAGCAATCTTAAGGGTAAATTTCCATATTAGTCTAATGCATTTGAGAGAATTAATTTTTCCAAGTCCTTATCTAAGATTTGCACCAAGTAGTAGAAGTAGGAAGGACACATTAACCACAATGTAAGACGTTTGAGCTTGTGCCACATGCAAAGTAGATAGAAGATACTGGTCGAGTTTAACAACTTGGAAGGAGTTAGTCAAGGAAGAAAAGCTGAATAAGACCTGGGGATGTCTATATTCCTGAGCTGCAGGTTAGCATATGACAAACAAATGCAGTTGATCTGCAGGAGTGCCACTGACGTTGCTTACTTTTTATCAACCAATCCAACCGCCCCTATGGTTGCAATGACACATCAACAATAAGCCGATCGTGCTTGACTCATAATAATTCGACTCCAATTGATTATACAGGAGCAATCCAGACATGCGTACTGTTTTCCTGTAAATGATTAGAGGCGAGTTGCATGCCTCAAAGATTGACTAGATAGAAAGGCTCAGTTTGAACCAAAAATATGCTCCACTTAATGCAACGGAGAGTTTGGGAAAGAAAATGAGTGACAAAAAAAATTTATCCTAAACTTCTCCCTTATTTAAAAGTCTTATAAAAGAAGAAAAATAAAATAAATTTTTTTAAATAATTCTCTAAAACTCTCCCTAATTTTTACAAATATTTTAAAATTTCTCTTAATTTAAAAGATTTTAAAGAATTTAAAATATCTAAATAAAGAAAAGATAATTTATTCATTAACTTTCCATTCCTCTTTCTTCCCTTTCCTTTCATTTTCTTTAAATCTCTTTTCTTCTCATCCCTCCCAACTTGCAAACATATCTTTAGAGTTCAAAGTGCTGATTCAATATAGGCACGTATAACAAATATATTGAGCTAATAACAAGAATGTGATTTAATTCCAAATTACCATAATCTTTGGAGGAACAAGAGCTTAGGCAGGTTACTGGTAAGCAGTCCTTCATGGTTAGAACTGAAGTACAATGAGCAGCAACAATGATTTTTTTTCCCCTTCCTACTACCCACACACACACACTGCACCACATACTCATAAATGAGAAATGCCTAGTGGTTTCCACATCTGAGCTTCCTACAGTTTCTCCATGGGCACAAGTGACTCCCATCGCTTTTGTTGGCATTCCGTTGATCTTTCAGGAACAGCGACCGAAAATATCTGTGACATGCTCAACGCGGCAATAAAGGTAGTTGAGAATGCACAGTATGGTCATTCAAGTAAAAATCAGTCCCTGTACAAAGAAAATGGCTCAGATATAAACTTAAAAACATAAAGCATGGGTAGCTCTAATAAGAGAATAGCTCCTTGATTTAGAGAGATGCAAGTCAAGTCATATCATAGTGCCGGGTGAGGGCTTAACATCCTTCCTATGCTCTAGTTCCCTAAAGCAAGATTGCAAAGTGAAAAGGATGGGGTCAGGTCCAAAACCATGATCCCAAAAAATCACATGGCAAACCATATAGATACTAGTTTTCCTTTTCAAAAGAGAGAGAAGACTTAAACTCACTTTTAATTAGTCTGCAGGTGCTTCTGTGGAAGTGTGGGGAACTGAAGAGGTAAGAAGATTGTTAACTAAAAAGTACCATCGTTAGACATCACAAACAGCATTTATAACAATAAAAAATTAATACAACTATAAGTATATTAATATATTATCAGAAAACCTTCAGGCACATCCATCATGACAGATTTTCTCAATGCTTTTAAGCATATCCAAAATCTTTGCAACCTAGCCCTGCAAAGTATCAAGTCTACCACTAATTCTAACTAAAAGTCAGACAATGCGAAACACTGGGACCTTGAACTTCATAAGCAAAATTTGGAAAAAGTTATCAGTTACAGCTAATACTTACAGAAAGATGGTTTGTACTCGCACACAAAGTACAAAAGTATTTACTATTTAGTAGAAGTGGGCTTCTGAATCAAACAGCAATCTTTCCAACAAGAGGCATGTCACCAAAAGCATGGCCTATTAAAAAATCTAAAATTTCAGCAATTGCTTCAGCGATACCTAAAAATATATTATTAGGTAGATTTGCAACCATAAACATTCAACAGACGCATATTTTATTGCCCATCGGTGACAGTGGAACTCCGCAAACCAAGACCCCAGTAAAGAATTATAGTCCATCAAAGGATGATGTAATCCCCTATAATGCATTTGATATGTACACCAGCTTCATCTTTCAAAATTGACAGTGTTTTAGCAATCTGAATGCATTAAATGCACTGTTGGCATGCTTTGGATCAAAGGTTATGGACTTACATGTGCGTGATCTACTCCTTGAAAGATCATACAGACAAAAATATAGACAAATAGCAAGTAGCTGGTATACATTCCACTCCCCAATTTGCCCACTTGATTAGATTTTGAAAAGAATAGCCAACCACAATGTTGTATTTATCTAAATGTTTTTCTCTATGCACACATCTATCTTAGACCCTTCTGGCATCTACCTACTTCCAACTAAGTCACAATGATAAGGTCTTTGCATTTTTTCACTTTATCAATCCTAATCTCCCAAGTTCCAATCCTAGAGACCTTTTTTCTTGCACATTTATATCTACCAGCATAATCTGTCAGCTAAGAAAACCCTGGTTATCAAACATCAAGAAAAGAGATCAAAATGAAGGTAAGTGCATACTCTACCAATTTAGAATGAAACATTTCTTATGATCCTTCGGCTTCATCCCCGTCTTTACTTCTTGCAGTTATTTCAATGGGTGCATCGAAAAATTCGGCAGAATAGTATTGATCCTTTCAAGGATTTCACATTTGGTATTCAGCTGTCCTTATTATCCTTCTCTCATTTCCTCCAATTTTTCTCTTGCTTTTTCTTCATGGGAGTGGGCAAAGGGGAAAGACGGGAAGTTGACAATGTAAGTGGCATTTAAGGAATTTAGTGAATGCTAAGAACCATCATCAGTCCACTTTGCACAACTAAATTGTCTGACTGACTGGTAACTGTCCATTAATGCAATAGCACAATAATATGTACCACACTGGTTTTAGTCAGCTGCACCATTATCTATGAACAATAATCAAACCAAAACATTGCAAGCCTCAGTTAAGTGGTTCGCAGATTAGGCTTTTTAGACAGATCAGGACCAATATTGTGCTTGAAAAATCTGCATCCCACTTTAACAGGTTGGTAGCAGCCACAAACCTACTGCGGATAAAATGTTGCACTTATATCACTCTCAAGGCCCCTTGGCCACGTTTAACTCACCTAATTATTATCCAAATTTTCCACGTTCCATATTCAGAGTAAAAGGGCAAAAGAAAGAAAACAATATGTTTAACCAAGTTATGTAGATTGTAGATAGATTTTTAACTGCTAATGTTCACCAATTTAGTAATTTCTTTTGGAACTCCAGTTTCAGGAAACCTTTCTACTCTGCTTACAGTGCAGCCAACGCTTGACTACCAATACTCCCATACAAAGCCGAGCTTCAGCTCCATAAACCAACCAAGAATCTTAAAGCCACACCAACAGGAAAGTCAAACATCTTATTCTGAATTTGAAGACAACAGAGATGAAGAGAAGTCCCAAGAAGAAACATCTGCGGTCATCTCTGAGCTCTTTGAAGGCTTTCTCACAATTGGAACTCTTGGTGCAGAAACAGTCACCAATGAGCCAGCAACACCAACATTTGCCACGCCTTTGGAAAACATACCTGAAAGAAATGAAGAGGTGACAGAGAATGACCTGAAGCTCATAAGTTACGAGCTTGAGAAGTTTCTTGAGGCTGAAAAAGAAGAAAGGTTCTATGAATCATCAAGAAGAACCAGCCATGTTAGCACTATCACACTTAGTGGCAAGCAAATAGATGGAGTTGAAGCTGAAGATTATGGACACAGAGCTGTATGTCCCCTCCAAGGTTATTTATTAGGGTCATCAATTGAACTGCCAGAGACAACAACAGCAGTGAGGAAAGAAAGGGCATCACTTGCCGAGCTATTTCTTAATACAAAGACAACAAGTCAAGACTGTATAGAGACAGGAGTGAGTGGAGAGACACAAGTAAAGCAAACGCATAAGTCTGCCATGCATATTATGAGAAAGATATTGAAAAAGGTCCACAGTTCTTCAAGAAGCTGTAACACTGCTGGGGATGATGCTGATTCTGCTTCAACCAATAAAAAGCTCCGTAAGGTCGGTCTTTATTAATAGATCTTATCACCCTTTGATTATTAACTCTAAATCTTACCAACAAATAGCCAATGAAAATTGAAATGCATGCTTATTTCTTTAGTCACACGGAAAGATAATGAACACATGAGGAAATCAAACACAACCTACACAAACCAGATTGTGTGAATAATCTGATTCTCAGATTTATTAGCCAAGAATCGTCAATAAGACAATAATGATAAATGTACTGGTTGCTTGTTTTCATCGAGAATCAAGTAAAATACTGTATATTAAGGACAATCAAAAGAAAATCATCATATCAACATTTAAAATTTGTAGAGCAAGCCTAAAGACAATTAGCCCAAGGGATTCTAGTAAGACTTTCAATAATATGCAACAGTGCTAAAAAAGGTAATGTGCCAAATGTCACTCCAGGTCTGGACAGTCTTGGTGGGCAGAATAAGTTTAGTTATCAAAATCAAATACAATTTCAGTATGAATGTCTTGAATATATACTAAATCAAACTAACTTTTTGTAATAAAATATTTGTTTAATTCATCTTGGATATGCAGATTCTGCGTATGTTTCATAGAAAAGTCTATCCTGAAAACAACATAAATGCAAAAGATTTTATTAAGTCCCACAAAGGTAAGATCAAGTATGTCCCTCAAGATTGCTGCCATGAATATGCTACTGGAGACCCCACCAACCCAGACAAGGGCAGAAAATTTCATTCAGATACAAAGTCTAGAAAGCAGTCCCAACACTGTAAGACCAACTGGGACCCACCACAACATGGGCTAAGTTGCAGTAGTTCAACTGGCAACAATGAGCACTGGATCAAAACAGATGCGGAGTGTAAGTACCAAAAATCTCTAGCATGCAACTTCTTACACACACACACAAATTTGATAATAGTCTTCCATCAACATCATTATAAGTATTATAAAGTCTTCATTTCAACTAGATAGAATATACACTGCCAAAATAATGAAATGCCATGTTGATTCAAGAATTATTTTCTTAGCAGAATACAAATCACGTTAGAAAATCTTGTATTTGATACTTATCACAATCAAAAAGTCCTAGCATAATTTCTCTTTCCCGCCACCTTAATCCTCATCTCACAAAACATTGTAAAAACCCAAACACCCTATCAATAAAACTTTTTGAGCAATAGGTGCTTTCCTTAAAGCATAAATCAACATGACAATGTGCTAACATTGAATCTCATTTAAGATGTAACATAAGACAAATCTCAAACTAAATCCTCAGCAAATTTTCTAGATTTCTATACAAATTAATCTATAATGGAGCATCAAGATATCTGCAGGATTGCATGTTAATCAGATTATGTTTATGTATTTTGACCCATTTATAATTGTTGGCATTGTAGACTTGGTACTGGAGCTGTAGCAACTGAAGCTGAAAGAAAGTGGTAATGAATCAAACCTCTATAAGAGAGACTTGTCAATCTAGTGTTTGATAATATGGTCATGTTATGCGTGTACTTTGGAGTGGAAAGTGATAATGCATTCAATAAAGTTGTGAGTTACTTGAAAGCTTTCTCATAAGCAGATCTGTTTTGGTTACTTTTACTAGTTTCTTATTGATTCTTGAGAATCATTCTTACATAATATCACGAGTAAGACCAATCTTAATAAGGGGTTTGTTCCATGCCATGTCTGCAGTCTAAGTTGACAAAGGTGATTGTATTAATACATCTTCAAGGATTGCCTCCTCTGTCACTACTTTTAACTGTATTATAGATGACAAATCAAAATGAACAGGTAGCCCAAAACAAAAGACATGCATCATTAATCACCATAATGGATTTCCAGGATTTGTTATCAGCTCATTCTTACTGCATTTGTTGTTTTTCTGCAATAACCATCTAATGATCTCATTCAGCATCACCACTTCATAAAATAAGTATCCCAAATTAAAAAAAATACATTAACTCTTTCACATGAGATCATTAACTAACTTTGAGGGTTAAGGTTAGAATGTTATACTAGAGAGTAGGGACTTGGGAGTAAACTCTCCCCTTACTGGGGTATGGGAGGGCGTCCAAGGGACCCTCTGATTAAGTAAATGAAAATATTGCATGGCTGACTGGTTAAAATAGAAAAAGTAAAATCTACCTTTCAGCGGTAGAACTTTTAGGGATATCAAAATCGCAGATTCTTATATACATAATATTGTAGCTCATTCAATCACATAGGTAGCTTCAAGTCATCGCTATAAAGGAACTAAACAGCCCACAAACTTAAGCTATTAGGTGAAGGCCCAAGACCCTTATAATTATCTCTAAATGCCCCCTTAATCATGGACAAAGCATAGGCCCACCATATCATGTGCTGAAATTTTAATTTAATTATGAAAAAAAATAGGAGTGGCAAGGATTGAACTTTTGATCACTTGGTCATAGAGGCCCTGATAGTCTGATACGATGTCAAGGATCAAACATCCCAGAAGCTTAAGTTGTTAGGTGAGAGCCTAAGAATGGTTTATATCTCCAACAATTGCTAAGGCAGACTTACTTTCCATTTTCTTTAAAGATTTTCAGTCTAAGCATCCAAGGTGCAGTGGAAAATATACATCAAGCACTTACTTCATAGCATCCCATGCTGATTTAGAAGGCAAGGAATATAAATTACAATGGTAGCAACCCCTCTCTAAATTTGCCACCCATTTCCATCCTCCATGATTGATCAACTAGACTTGCAAACTCTCTGAAATGCACGTAGGAAGTTCCATAAGTAAAATCAGCTGTTCACAATGTATTATGGGATTGAACAATAGAAGCAAAAACTTCTCTTAACAATAAAAAGTGGAACTCAGTAACGGAAGAAAAGATTTGCTTCAAAGATACAAACAATATATTAAAAAAAAGATAATTTAAGGATTAGCATCTATACTGCCACCACAAAGCCTTAATGATTTTGAGTTCTTCTCGGTTTAGATAGTTCTAGTTTTCCTTACAGCCAGCAGACATCTACATATTTATCTACGACTGACAGCTTATTCCTATTTCTCCCTTAAGCATTTTATTAATTTAACAAAAGGAAATTTAATCAACTACAGATATTTTTTACAAAGTTCAAGATTAAAACATACTGAATACTGGTGTTCAAGCAAAGTGAAAGTTGTTTTTATTATCTTGTGAAATAAGAAAAGTCCAATCACAAGTTGAGGAGGTTGAGTTTTACTGCACAAGTACATTTTTTATATTTAGTACTGAATGGTTCTTACATCTGCAACAGCTTGTGTCATATAGATTTGAAAGTTGAAGTAAGATATGAATATAGGGGAAAAATCTAAGATATAGATCCAACTGAAGATGAAATATCACAAAACAAAAATAAATATGAATAATAACAATATAAGGAAATTTATCATAAGAGTGATGACTAAAACTTCCTAATTTCAGCTATGAAATCTCTCTTCCATTGCAACCAATGGTAATACTTTATTTAAATTGACTTCAGCTCATGAACACTCATTTGAGATTCATTTTCAATCTTAAATAAAATTTTGTCACCTACAACTTACGAAAGACAGAATTTCTTAGGCATTCAAAATCAAATACAACTTGCTATCTTTTTCCTACACACTATTTAAGATTTTTTCTTGGAAGTAGGGGCCAACATATTCAATTTCTCTAAAACCTGACATAAATAAAATAGGACTATAGAACTTTTGATTGAAACATGGTCTCACTGGTCCCAACATGGCTTCACCACAGGATTTTGTCAATTCCATTTTACCATGATGTTACCACCCCTCTTAATTAATTTATTTGCTCACAAAGTTATGACATATGGATGCTTCTTCTCACTAGTCTACTCATAAGTCCTACAAACATCAATGATATATACATATATGCTCCCAACCTATATACATATGCATCTCCTGTTTGTATTTGGACATTTGAAAGAGAAAAGCCTTTACTTAGTGTCATGAACCAACTATTCCAAAAACTTAAGTTGTTAGGTGAAAACATATGAATAGTTTTATATATCTAACACGCCCCATCACGCAAGAGCCCTTTGGGCTTGAAGCGTGGACAATGCATAAGCTCACTTTACCATGTGTTAAATTCAACTTGATTATGAAGAATAGGAACAGCAAGAATCGAACTTTTGACCACTTGGTCATAAAAGGCTTTGATACCATATCATAAACCAACTATTCCAAAAGCTTAAGCTATTAGGTGAAGCCACCTGAATGGTTTTATATCTCTAACACTTAGTTAAAAAATGGGTCATCACACAATCCAAATTTAGAACCCATACCAGTGTTAGTTATGAATCTTTTTTTGGTTCATGAAGAAAGCAAAAGCAAAATGAAAATAAAGCAATTTGAAATCAAAATACTAAAGATTCCAATCTGTTCCAATATTTATTAAGGATATATTATATCAGAGACATCATTAGCAGGACAACAGTAAAGACATGAAGAATACAATTCTATGCCACAGTAAGTGTCAGAACACGAACCTCTCCTTCAAATTCTAGCATTCCCCCACCAAAAACAACAAATAACAAAAAACATTGTGATATAAACTGGAATGCCTTGTATTATTTATTAACAGAAGGGAGCCAAGCACCTTACAACAGAGGAGGGAACCTCTGGATTACACATAGAAAAATAGAAACAGCAATAAGGAAATGATACCTAGGACTACCCCACAGCAGCCCCAACCACCTTCACCTCCTCCCTGCTCCATATATACATCCCTCTCTCTCCCCTCATCATTCCCATAATCATCTTCCCCATTCCCCAGCTGCCACCTGTCCAACTTGTTGTGCTCCACTCTCTCCTCTAACCGAATTCTCCACTAACATATTCTCCTCATTGTTAGTATTTCCCTCCTCACTCCTTTTTCTCTCATTCTTCCCTCTTGCTGCCACGTGTCCTCCCTCCTTAGGCCCATTCCTCTTCCCCCTTCTCCTGTATACGTAGGTCAAGGGCCCATCACATTGCACATCTGCACAAGATCCCCCCCAATCTTCCAAAATCAATGAAGTGGGCGAGCAAAATCTCCTAGTGGCAAGCCCAATACTGGCCAAAAGTACCAAAATACTGTTCCAAAAAGTCTATACAGCTCAGTAGTAAAAGAATGTGACATTATTATTAATTTCAGGAACTCAGAGAACACATAACACAAACTAGATAAAAACAACTTTAGGTGGTCTTCACATCAACAGCTCTAATAATCAGTGTAAATCGCAGTGACTAGTGAGCACCACTACACCAGCCTTGACCTTAGAGAGAATCTTTATTATTCACAATGGATTGGCTACTGTAAATCACTCCTACAAAGAAAACAAATATATAAGGGAGTATACTGTAACATAGATCCTACAGATAGTAAATAGGAGTAGGGGTGGGCACGGGGTTGGGTTGGGTTTAGGGTATTTTTGGACCCAACCCACTCATGAAAGCTGTGGGTTGGGTTGGAAAAAAAGTTTCTCTTCAACCCGACCAGTACATATGTGGAGTGGATAGGGTTAAACCCGTGGGTTGAACATACAAAAAATAAAAATTAACCTTCTAAAATAAACATTACAAATCCAAATGCCATACATACATAAATCTAAAATGATAGCGGAGAGAAGGATGAGAGTGGAGAGAAATGAGATTTTGGCTCAAAAATGGGGGTTTGGCCCTCTACGAACAAAGACCTATTGTTAAATTGGGGTTTCTATCCCTAGGAACTGGAACGATGTCATTCCACTTATGGGAAACCAAAAAAAAAAAAAAATAACCATAAGTGGAACAATGTCAATCCACTTATGGGTCTGGTAAAAAAGTTACAATGACCTGAAATATTATTTGAGGTCCCAAAAAAATAGATGAGTTAAGTTGGGTAAGTTGTGTGGGTTGGGAGAGTTCCAACTTGCAAACTGACTCATTCCCTCCGGGTTGGGTATTTTTGACCCAACCCAACCCATAGATACGATGCAACCCATCATTTGTGTGTTAGGTTGGGTTGATCTTTGCAGGTTCGCTGGTTGACCCAACCTGTTGACCACCTGTAAATAGGAGAGTACCGCTAACTTAATATCTCACCGAAGTATGGAAAGAATAATTTATAATGAATCCAAAAAGAGAACTTCCAAAGACTTAAACAAGTGGAACCTTAGCATCATATCTATTCCATTTTTTTTACAATAATAACTCCCAATCACCTTACATCAAAGGAAGTGAAGCTCCATATGAATATGCAATAACCAGTAATTCAAAAGACCAATGCGTTTAGACACCAAATTACTCAGACCTAGACTTCCTCCATTTTGGGTATACAGTACTAATCCCTCACTGTCACCTCTTAAACCAGACCAACGGAAATCTATTATAATCCTCTCAAATCTATTGGCTATCCAAACTAAATTCCTAAGACAAATAATATATGGTGATACTAGGAAAACATATCTGAATCAAAGTAATGGAAATAAGAAGAAATAACCTCTCCAGCCATCAAGGCACTCATATTCTTCAACCATATAATCTTCAAATGAGACATGAATTATGACTAAAGATAGCCAGAAAAGTATAAAGAACCCAGGATTCCATTCTGTAACTTCCAACTATATAAGATCATGAAATGTGATTCTTCTGAGTTCATAAACTCAACTAAGTCCACGTGTTAGTACTTTTCACCTAACCTAAAATGTAGCATCTACACTGATAAACATAAGTCATATCAATATCAATATCAGTATCATGCATTTGTGCATCAATATATCAACATCATTTGTTTTCATCACTATGAAGCTCACATGAATTCAATGTCTTTGTAACAATCAAAGTATTTCTAAATGACAAGGACAAATCATGAATTGAATTAATGCAAAAGACAAACTCATACATAAGTAGAATATAGTAAGAACTGAACATTGATTATAATTAAAAAGTCAGATAATTTCAAATTTATAGAATACATTGAAACAACCTCAAATCGTGACTCACAACTAGCACAGTTAATTCCTTTTTTAGATGCTTCAAAAGCTTCACAACATCCATGCGTGCTTTCCAATCTGATCAGTAGAGAGTTATTAGATACAGCTTAAAAGAAATAAATTGAAGTTCATTTCAAAGAGCCTTCAACAAATAAGTTTAAATCCTTAAAAGAAATATACTGAAGTCCACAACCTTTCAAATTAAAATAAGCATAAACATGGTATGGTCCTTAACAGAATTTGTAGCAGATAAAGTTTTCATATAAGAGTTCAATACATGCGGAAGAAGAGATAATTAAACATGATAGTCAGAACAAAATGACAGAAGACTTCTAAAACAATAAGAATCCTAAAACTCTAACACTCCCTCTCAAGCTCAAACTTACTAAGCTCTCAACTAAATACAAATAAGCACAATTAGTAAAGAAAATAACATAAAAATATAATGTGGGCTCCATAAACCACATAGCTGGAGAGACAACTCAGCAAACTGAGGCATCCCAAACACTGTTAACTACTGGAGAGGCAAAACACAAAATGAGCACTGCTGGATAACACAGCAAGAAGATGACTGGAATGAAGCATAGCCAGAAGAGATGGCTGGAATGTTGCATGCCTAAGGAAGAGACACCACTAGAAAGACCCTTAGTGGTATGAAATCACCATTAGAAATCAGCATATGGGGAAAGAAATTTCCTAGCATGCAATCAGATAGCAAGGCCCAAAGGCCCCAAACTTCTTCAAAATCATCAAAAACGACATTTGAAAGCTTAAAACAGCAGGAATAATCTCAAATTTGAATTCAAGAGACCCAAAAACCTAGGAAAACATGTTTAAAATGTGAAAATCTGAACCAGACTTGAATCCACTCTAAAATGGCTTGAACTGGCTTGATCAGCAGCTTGCATATGGAAAAGTAAATGACACAAGTGTAGAGCCAAACAGAGACAAACAGTCAAATAAGGCCAAGAGCACAGCAACCCATGCAGGTAAAAGAAAGCCAAACGGATGCAAACAACACCAAACCAGGGGAAAATACAATATCCCAGGCAGGAATGAGAACTAAACAGACCTGACAAAGCCAAACAGAAGGAATGGAGCCAAACAGATGCAGGAGACGAGTAACCAATGCAGGAACAGGGCCAAACAGACAAAAATGAAGCCAAACAAAGGCAGCCCGTGACCAAAGAGTTGGAGAAACCGATGGCTAAGGCCTGGATCTGACCAGAAAATGGGAGCCGAGCTGATCTATAGTTGTTGCTGGCGAAGGTGGCCAGAGATGCACCTCCATGTGCCCATTCACAGCGTTCTAGGCCGCCGGAGAGAGGTTGTGCATGGGGAGGTTTTGGCAACAATCTTCCACCAACTAGATAATCAGCAGCCTCCTAACACAATGGCTATGTCCATCTTTCGAAAAAGTGACCAGAAAAGGGTGAAACAGAAACAGAAACAGAAATAGAAATGGAAGCCTTGGATAATTTTCAGCCAATGAAACCGGCGAGATTTTAGTGAGAAAAGGGATCAAATGGGGCTGGGATTTGTTGGGAAGGCCAAATTTGGATGTTCTGGGCAAAAGACCAGGATGAGGGAGTGGCTCACGCTCCCTCGCGCCGATCAAGGTGCAAAAGCTACAGAAACTTCAGGCTGCACCTGGTAACACATGCAGTGGCATTTCTGGACATCATTTTGGGGATGGTCCTATCAGAGGGAGAAGAATCTCTTGGTGTAGGCATGCACTCCAATGGCAGCTTGGAAAGCACATACATGAGGGTGGAAGCCACAAGAAAATCATGCTGGAAAAGTGAATACAATTGAGGGAAGGAGAGGCAAAGTGAAAAGAGAAGTCACCTAACAAAGGAGTTCCATATTTGGGGAACATGGCAGCAGGATAGCCTCAGAATCAGATCATGAAGGATGGTACGATACCATGTTCAAATTATAGGGACTGGATGGAATAGAAAAAAGATAAAAAAAATATTATTAATCGATGATATGTGATGTGATATAACACACTAAGCTCATACTCTTATTTATACTAATATTTTAGGTCAAGTACTAGTGTAGTACTAAAACAAGCCTAGCCCAATAACATTTTTTAACATAATAAGACTCATAAAACAATAAGAATCCTAACATTCTAACAATTACAAATACAAAATTTTTAAGCTTTCAATTTTTCAAATAACAAAATTGTAGCAAAAGCTGTACTTTTAATAATATCTATTTGAAACCTTTTAATGGGTAACTCATGCAAGTTCAGCAAGTTCATTAAGTGCAATGACAAACAGAAAAGCACAATCAAGAAGTCAAAGATTGTATTTTTATACCAAGATCAGCAAGAGGCTCATCCAATATCAATAGTTCAGGGATTTGCACCTGAAAAATACATTTAAAAAACCATGCAGTCAATTAATGCTTGGTTGACTGACGGCTACAACTTCATGTATGAGATTGCATCATCTATTCATGAGCAAGTCAGGTGAAGCAGTAACCAGCAGGCATGTCTGTATCTGGATTGTTAATATAAAAAAAAAATCTTACTAATTGTATTGCAAAGGCAAGGTGACGTTTGTAACCGCCACTAAGGGAGTGAGGATTTTTATCCAAAGATATCCCAGTTAATCCAACCTAAAATAATGAATAAGAAAGAGCATTACATATGAAAAATCTAAATAAATTAACAGAGAATTGAAAGTCTTAAATATAATAATGAGCATAAATAAAAATACAAATGACTATGGAAATATGATAAACTTATATATAGAGTATAAGAAGACACTCTGTAATATACAGAGGCATAAATACCCAGTGAATTGCGCTTTGAAGCCCTAGAGTAAGATTCTTCTTCAATTGATAATTACCCTTTTGCTTTGGCCACCCAAAAGTGACTTCATCAAGCACATTATCAGCCACAAAATACCTTGGTTGCAACACAAATATGTGTGGAACTTTACAAATGAAAATCCATATAAAAAATGACAAATGATCAGACAAGATTTACAAATGGCTAATGGAAGCAATTAGATAATTCAACAACATAACATTCTAAAAAAAGGGATCAAGAAAGATTTGAGTTATTATCATGAGACATATCAAATGAGCTACAGATAGTGCAAATTGTCTTGAATAAATATGAAAAGAAAAGGAGAATTGTCCGTCAGAATTCAGAAGATTTCAATGAGAACAAAGAAACTACTTCTCTTGCCCTAGGCCAACCTTGTAAAAAGACAAAAATAAAGAGGACACATATGGAGGATAAGAAATCCTCCACAACAGACTAGACAAGGACACATACAAAGACAACAAAGAAAATGCATTAATGTAAGGCTCTCCAATCTCTCTGCACACTTGACAAGCAAATTTAATGCTAAAACCCATATGCTAAACACCAAAAAGAAGCTAGAAAAACAACTCTATCTCATAACAAAGACAAAGACAGAAACTTGTCTTGAAAGATAAGACCATGCATAAACATCAAATCTCCATAAAACTTTTCCCTCTTTGCTCCTTCCAAGTCCTCAAAACAATCAATAGAAATTGCACAAAACTCTGAGGGCACAATCAGATTTTGCCAAAAACTCAAAAAAGCTGATTCCACGAGCATATAAGCTTGTTTGAGCACCAATCAGACATTTAGTGGGTTTATATTGGATATATTAACTCAAATATTCATTCACAAATACAATGAAAATCTTTGATGATTGATGTGATTGTTATTATTTTCGTACTCATTTCTAAATATTGGTTGATATCTAAGTAATATATTGGTTGTTATCTATTAGAGATATAAAATCATTTATGTGCCTCCACTTAAAAGTTTAAGCTTTTGGGAGAGTTGGTCCTTGACATGGTATAAGAGCCTCTATGACCAAATGGTTAAGAATTCAATCTTTGCTGCCTCCATTCTTTATAATAAAGTTAAATTTCAGCATAAGGTAAAACGAGTTTGTATATTGTCCACACTTCAAGTCCAGAGGGCTCTTGTTGAGAGGCATGTAAAAGATATAAAGCCATTCATGTGCCTCTACTAAAAAGCTTAAGCATTTGGGGCATTATCATTATGTGTGTGTCCCATACACGTGGACAACCTTATTTTTTGGATGGTCTACACCATGTCCATGCTGTATTGCTTCCTGTTTCTATGTCTATGGTTCTTGGGTTAAACTACACTAAATTTGTAGGAACCCCAACAGTGAAATAGTATAGTTGATGTAGCTCAAGATTTACAACATGACAATAAAACTAACACAAGTTAGATTAACCAAATCTCCTACTATATTCAATTAGTTTATATTTCTACCTCTCAGGAAACTAGAAGGCAATACCAACCCTTTCAAGCACCAAGCGCTCTGGAGATTGACTAGGATTGCCATCATTCCCATATTTTTGGGTGTAAATGGATCCAGAGGTTGGTTTGCTTATTCCTGCAAGAAGCTAAAGGGAGGGAAGGGAGGCCATTGGAGGAAGAATGGATGATAATTATTCAAATAGGAAAGTAACATGAATGTTTAAGAAAGCAGATGCACTAAAGTAAGGAAGAAAGAAGGGAAGAGAAAAGGCAGACCTGCAAGAGAGTTGTTTTTCCGCTTCCACTCTGTCCAAAAACTAGGCCAAAACTGTGGCAATTGACAGAAATAAGTTGCTACAGATATACAAAATCCGTTTTTTCTTTTTTTTTTCTTCTAGAAAATGTAAAATGCCCAGCATATATATGTTAAAGTGTGCCTGCCACTGATCCGCGTAACATGAAGTCCTATTCCTGCCACTTTTAAATTACAGACAACCATGTAATGGAAGATCACTACATTTACCCCTTTGTACTGAGGAAGAAAAGAAAATAAGTGGCAGATACACTACAAGGAAAACTCATATTCGGGATCAGTTATAAGGAATACCTAAACATCCCAAATTCATACTGAAGTTAATGGAAAGAAATTAAGACACAGACAAGTACCTTTTCTCCAGAAGTGAAAAACTAACTCAATTTAGAAGGCTGAGCTGAGACCCTGGGGGTTGATAGTTAACATCTCTAACCTTAAGCAAAAGATTACATTGTTTTAGTAACTTCCTCAACATCCACTGTAATGTGTCCCCATTTAAGCAGTATGCTGCTACTACTAGTATTCCAAGCAAAAGCAATTAAACGTGGTTAAATGGGAAATAAACTTGTAAAGTTCTGCATGTTAAATCCAGGAAAGAGAAAGCCAAATCAGCCACTTAAATTAAATCAATGGATGCTTAAACTTAGAAATTTACTCCATACATATGTAACTGTAAATTGAGACAAAAATGCGCTAATATAACTTGAGAAAGCATACTTAAAAACAGGAGTAACCGCAGTTGATTCTGAGAAGTTGAGTTCCTGGAAACTTCAACCTGTAATCGCAAATAGATTGATCAGCGACACTGAATTTGCGTCACAAATGCAATCAAAGAGCAAGAATGTGGCACGAAAATGATGCTCGCCTGGAGCATGACACGCCAGCGGCTGAGAGCCGTGGCTCGAGGAACCGCCACCGCAACCCAATCGGCGGCTGAAAAGCGGAGACTGAGGAGGACGCCATATGGAGTAGTGCGGGGGCCCCCGAGGGTGAGGGTCGCCACCACTCGCCGGTGTATGACACTTGGGTTCTCTTCTTGTCTGCTAATGTTTCGTTTCGCCTGTGGAGTGCTAATATCCTATATGGACACTTTTTGTTGAGACTTGGCATTGTTAAGAAAACTGGAGGAAAATCAATTTCTTTTTAATCGAGAATGTGCTTGAAAAAATTATTTTGAAAATTTTATTTTTGAAAGAATCGATTTCATGTTTAAAAATATTTATTTAAAAATAAATGAGTTTAGCTAATATTAAGTAAAATTGTTTTTTATATGAAATTATTAAAATTGCAAAATGTATTATTGTATTTAAATATATATCATTTTTTAGTTATACTAACTTTAAGTAAATTTGACTAAAAATGCATTTTAGATACTATAATTTGTTTATATAAACATTTCTAATTTTTTTTATAAAATAACTAAGTCAATTTAAGGAGTCATTATACCTCATAAATAAAGTTGGTTAAAATGAGTCCTTCTACTAAGAGGAGGGCTTAAGTATCTCAGTTGAGTGTTTAAACACCAATATTATTAAAATTGAACATGATATGAGATTTTCAATTTAGATTTAATCAATTTAATCATTTAAATTAATTAGTCGAATTAGATAATATCATAAAAATAATTCACACACTATATGAAAGCTATGAACATATGTATAAAATATAAAAGATATTAATTTTTTTTAAAAAAAATAATAAGTAGTAGTTGGTGGTTTTGACTAGTTTTGTCACCCATTCAAACTGGTCTTACCATTAATCTAGTTATAATACTAAATTATAACCAATTAAGTTTGCCTAATTCATTGTCGAATTAGTTAGACCATTTAAATTTGATTCAGATAACAAACTCATTTCCCTTTTCATTTTAGTTAATTTGAACTTGTGAAATCTTCACATGAATTAAACAATTGTAAAAGGAAGATCCTATTCTCAACACTTATCTATTAACATGACCAGAGTTATTAACATGGCTTTGAAAATTTAGATAGAAAATGTGACTTGATAAGATTGGATAAAGAGAATGTCCCTCGTGGCAAACTTTGCTTGGGTCACTAAATCATTGTAAGAGATAAGGTAGAGTTTGCTGGGTCATGCACTTCAGCACCTCTTCCTTCGTAAACAGAAGAAAACTTCCCACTTTCTTGAAGGAATGACTGAAGTTGCCTCTAGGGCTGTTGAAGTTTATAAGTTGTAGAAAAATGTTATTTTTATACTTTAATTTTATATTTTTTTCTGTATACCTATCTTGAATGGTAATAAGGAAGAGAAATAAATATGATTATTTTTCATCTTTCTCTTTTCTCTCTTTTCTTTTTTTTTATCATTAAAAGTAAGTGTATGGAAAAAGATATAAGATTGAAGTATAAAAATAACATAGTTGTAAATTATATATTAGCAAAGGCCAATGGGACAAGAGAAGCAAAGTTGCCAACACTCTGTCACTTTGAATATAACATTATGAGTTATCTATTTTTTGACTCTCTCTTATGTCTCTTCCTACCATTATAACCTTATCACTTTCTCACTTTATCCTCGAACTTTGGCAACAAGATTTTAACACCCACTAATATAGTTAGTCATAACTTTTTCCTTCACAGTTAATTCGAGTTTATAATGCATTCTAATTCTCTAGTGTATGTTTAGTATGAGATAAAAATAACAATAAAAAGATTCATTAATAAGTTTTATATGAAAAATTATATACAAATTTTATTCATGAATTTTGATGTTTATTTTTTTCTCACATACCAAACTGACTCATAGAATTAGTGCATGTTTAAATAATTGGTATAAAATTTATTTTTATCACAATAAAATTTAGAGGAATGATTTTTATGTTAAAAATATTCACTCAAAAATCTAGTTAGAAAATATAAGGGAGTTGCTTAATAGTTAAGGAGGTGTACTCTCAATGTCTTGACTACTTAGATTTAAACCTTGGGCCAACACTTAGAGTAATCAACTCTCCTAAACGCATCAAACTAATGTAGAGTGTATCTTTAAGATTGTTTGAAGAATACAGAGTTTTGGTTAACACAAATGCTTACCTAAAAATATCCATACGGTACAATAAAAAAATGTAGTTAGAAACCTAAACCAAATATTGACCCTTGAGCAAACCAAGTTACCAATACAACCGCTAAATTATCATCGAATCAATTATCTTTATTTAAAAATTTAGTTGAAAGGAAAAATGATATTTGTTTGATTACTCGAAATTGAATTCATTGTAACCTTAAAAACAGTAGGTAGCTTTGGAAAGAATATTGTGAAATATAAATAACGCTATATATTTAGCTAAGCAAGGATGGAAATCTTTTGGTAAAAAGGTTACTTTCATCTCTTAACTTTTTTTTTTGTTATCATTTTCATCCTCTGACTTATTTTTCTTCCAAAATAGTGCTCTAACTTATAAAAATAATCCAATGTTTCTCTCTTGGCTACCTTCATTAGTGACATTATCAGAATAATCCTATATGACTCTTATATGTCAGTTACACTGTTAAATATAGGATGATACAGAGATGAAACTTAAAATAACATCGTTTGAAGTTAAAAAAAGAGGAAAAAAATTGAAGAGCAAGCGTTGCACCAAGAGTCGTTTAGCTTCGTGTTCATTAGGGAGGAAAACTTGACTTTGGTGGTTGGTAAAAAGCAAAGATCACATAACTCTTAGGAGGGAAATATTGGAAGGCAATTGCTAGAATATTGGAAAAACCAAATTCATTCCTAAAGAGATGGTTGTAGTGAACATTAACATCCTATTACATCTTCTACTTGAATTCAAAGAACTATACAAACTTAGAATCCTTCTCCTCTATCTCACAATCACCATATCCTTTTCATCAGCAACTTCTCCTCTAATAAACACAAAAGAGATTCAACAACAAAAAGGATTTACTAGGTAATTCTTGCAACTCCAAAATCTCTTTTTTAAGTTTGCCTTTGTGCCTGCAATGCAAACAATGGCTTTGTCCCCACAATATTAAAATGGAGCCCATCGACCCCTTCTATTACCATTCCTTGAGGAACCTTGAGAGCAAATTCTCACCCGGAAATCCTAACTTATCTAAATGGAGGTGAAATGAGGATTAAATAAATAAAGGGATAAGCTAAGAAGGAGTAGAGATGAAGGAGACAAATGAGAAGAAAAACTGTAACTATATCAAAAGACCATGAAATTGGTGCATTAAGTAATATTTTCAAGTTTAATTAAGTGTATTAATATTTGCCATGTCAGACTCCACTTAAGGTTGAACCTAAAACAAGTTGCATGCCTTGGGGAGGTGCTGCACTGCTCTAGGAATGCTCGTGCTATCACTGCTCCAGGAAAGCTCTTAATATATAAAGTACATTACTATATATTTATTATAAACTAAAGATATTGTTTGAAAAAGGCTTTCAACTTTTAGGAAAAGTTTGTTCGAAATTTGGATAGGAGGCAAGTGTTGGAGAAGTAAAACCATTGCTCCAAAAAAAAAAAAACCTTTTGGCTTACTTAACACAGTATCATATATTTAGTATATACTTGTCGTAAATATCATATTTTGTCCAGTTATTTTTTATTTTATTTTATTTTATCTTTAATAAGGTGTTCAAAAAAAGAAAAAAATATTCTAATTTTATCTCACCAATTAATTTAATTTTAAAAAATATTATTTCTTAATGATAATAGCAATCGATAAAATAACAAAGAATAGACAAAAGCTCAATTCAAATTAAAAATCTTATTAAGATAAAAGTTGATTAAGGAGAGGTGATTTTAAAGAGGAGAAATTGAGTTGTTAGATAAGATTAGACTCTATAGTTAAGAATCTAGTCTATTTAAAGAAAATAGATCAAGAGTCTAAAAAAAACAACACAATTAGGAAACAAAAAAAGAAGAGAAGGGAGGAGTCGGCAAATCAGAAATTGTTCACTCCATCTTTGATCCAACACCATAGACCAGGTATGATTTCTTAAGTTTTAGTCTATGATAATATCTTTCGCGAGCTTCCTCCTGTTTCAAAATCGGTTCATGAGGGTTCTATTGCTTTAAATCATAAGTTGAAGACTTCTTTCTTCCTTAATCTGTGAAATTACTTAACCCTTCCTTGTATTTCAAAATGCAGCAAGAAACCCATGAACCTGTGCCACGGCCCAATTGCTCCGCCAAGTACCTCATAATCACTAACATTCCATCTATCAAAACCACCTAATTCCCTTCCGCCCACAGTCGTGCCCACACGGCTGCACTGGCATGCACGGCCAAGCCATAATCCAAAGCCTTCCATAATAACCCCAGCATACACCTACTTACTATCACTTAAACATATGCACCCACAATCACTCCTGCACCTTCACGTAATCACTTACATATGAATCCTAATCACTTGCACCCACACACTCTCTCACCTCTTTCACGTAATCACGTGCACCCATGTTCATCACACACTCACATGAGCTAACATAACCCAAACCCAGTAACCAAAAATAAACCCAGTAACCAAAAGTCCAAGAAACGACTTTATCTTTAATCCATAGTGTTTGGTTTGCTATCCTATTGTGTGTTGTGTCCTGTTTGGGTTAACCTTCCTATTTGGATATTTTGTTTTGAGCCAATTTGAATGTATCAGTTTCCATTATTTTGAGTTTAATTTAGATAATTATTAGACATATTTTGTTTGGGTTAATTTTGAGTAGGACTATTGGTTTTTTTTATGTATTTATTTGATATTCATTACCTTATTATTAATAACTAAAATTAATAATGGATTAAAATTATGACGACGGTGGCGGCGATGTTTTGATGAATAAAAATCACCTGTCTCCTTTTATGGCCCTTTTCTTTGTTCCACCAATCAAAATTTGCCAACTAAATAAAAATAACACGTCAGCTTTTTGGCCGTCTAAACACATGTTGATGTCGTCAGCTTTTTCCCTGTCTTGAGAATGAATTTGGCCTTTTCACCTTCTCTCTTACGATTCTTCAAGATCCATATCAAAGTTCACCAAATTCACACCCATGGGCCATGGAACTACATAATGCCAACGATGGAGGAGTTTTCGAGTTTCAAATCTAAATGCCCACAACTTGGATTTCACCTTCAGTACCCCTTTGTGAACGGTATCGTCCATTTCCAAGCTGAGATTCGTCAAAGTTCAAAAGTAGAACAACAATGCTCCTGATTTTAATTCTTTTTGTGATGTTTCGATTCCACCCTCTCTGGTTTGGAATTAGGTTCATCAGTTTTCAATGAAATTGGTGCTAGCAAGGCTTTCTAAATGGGGCATTTTTTCTTTAAAGTCACATTGCCATCTTTACTTTAAATTGTTAAAGATCGCTCTGACCCGATCCGCAGAAAAATCAATTCGATATAATGTTAGAAGCGTTGTTGACTCCCCAGGTTCAAGAGCAAAACTTCACCCCAGGATTGGTATGGATTACTGATAATAATGGCACACTCACATGATTAATCACCACTTTCACAGGCTAGAGAAAGCAAGAGAGAGTTATAAAAAGGTATTCATTCCCCTTGTTCCAGAAAAGAAAAATCTCCACTAATTTAAATTATATTATATTAGATTAGAAGATTAAGAAATGGATGAAATGTGGGATTCTAAATTCTGGAAGTGGACGACCCATCGGCAAAAGGGGCAAAGCCGATGAACTCCTAGTTTGGTTATTTTGGGCAAAGTTGCTACCTAACGAATATGGGTAAGGAAGTCACCGTTTTGGTCATATAACAGCAAATAAGGACGTTAAGATAATAGATGAATGACATGCCGATTTTTTTATCTTATTTGGCAAAATATCATTGGGGAAGCAGGGAATTGGACAGAGAGAGGGGACAGCAGATTTTAATCCCATTTTGATATTCTCAATGTTAGGAAAATCTTTATTATTTTGTCAAAAGAACTGACAAAACTTTAGATAATTTTTAATAATGTTCAAATTGAAATGAGGAGAATTTTGTTTGTTTTGTTAGAAATGCTAGTTAGACTTTAGATGATCTTCTCTAAAATCTCAATTTAATTATTAATTTTATTATAATGATCTCCATCATCTACATATCATATTAGTCATTGTATTTTATTAGTAATGATGTCTTTGATAGTGGTGAATTTAGATTTAATTTTGAAAATAGACATTTTGTGAAATTCTTTTAAAAATAAATCATTTTGTGAAATTAATTAAATAAAATTTTCTTAAATTAATAATAAATCTTTTGTGAAGTCAATTTTTTTAAAATAAATCTTTTATGAAATTCACTTAAAACATTTTTAAATTTCATTTTACTATCTCATTTTGAAAAAGTCTATTCGAAATATTCATTTTTAAAAATCATTCACTTTAATTAATTTAATATCATTTTTTTAAAATAAATTTTTTTTAAATTCATCACTTTTATATTTTATGTAGTGAGTTTACCATTTATTTCCTACAATAATGGCTAATTAGCCATTCATTTCCTATCTTAGTCATTTATCATTTTTGATAATATGCATATCAAATTAGGCCATATAAAAATAAAAATATAAAAATATTTTTTTTGAATAATAATTGACTAACACAATTAATTAGTAGATAAATTTAAATTAAACAGGTAACCATTCTCGAAACGGATGGTGTAGGATGCTAGCGCCTTTTTATTAGTAATCAACCCACGAACTTAAATTATGGAATGTAGACCATCTTTTTAAGTATCCAATTGCAACATTTCATTTTTAATGAAAGAAAATGATTGATGGTGACTCTATCTTTTGCATTCATTTGTATTGCATTCTTATATCTCATATTCCCCATTTTTCCCTTTTAAAATAATGGAGTTTTATCGCCCCGCGTCGCACTATCAAAGGGACATTGCGACACTTGTTATCATCAAAAATCAAAATTAAAAAATCTCACTTTATGTTAAAAAATAACTTGAGATTAATATTAAAATCCCCATTCATACACACACACACACACACATTTTAATATATATAATTAATGTATTATATAAAAAAAACATGTATATAGTTTTTTATTAGTATTAATATTAAAATTTTAAAATATAAGTATATATTTAATTATACATCGATTCAACTATGGTTGAATTATTAAATCACAAATCAGTTCTTTCATTAGTTTAATGATTGATCCGGTTTTTCGTTTTGTTTACTCACTAAATTTTAAGACTTTTTACAGTTAAAAAAAAATAATACTAAATTGTTTGATTTTGAAATTAAATTTTATTTAGCTGCTTATCCCCTTCTCACGGTAGGTTTTAGACTTCATTTATATTAAAAAAATACAAAAAATATAATTCAATTAACGTGACTTGCATTTATTTATAAAGGTCAAAGTTTGGCATTTTCCAAGCATTTTCTAGCACTGTCTTGAATCATGAAGAACGTGATTTGCTCTTAACTTATGCATGAACGAAGAATGTGATTTCTGTCTGAGTTTTACGTGTCACGACAACATACTGATTACAAATATTGACCATCAAGAAACAAATGAGAATATTGACCTTCCAAGAAATAAAACTAAAAGTGCCGACAAAAGGAAAAGAAGGCTTAGTTAGGCCCATTTGAACAAACGGGAATTTCGATCTCTTTGTTCATTCATTGGAATGAAGTATCATAATCTTTCATAAATGTCAGCATAACTTCTCTCTTTAATAAAAAGTTAAGGGAATAAGATGTTGTCCCATTGACTCATTTTAGGGTTAACGGCATACCACAATAAGAACTTACAATCATATTTATATATCGTGACCATTATTGACCTAAGTTCTCACATCCATGTAAGAAAGATATTCCTTACATTTTCCATTCATTTCCCTTAAAGTGCACATTCACTTTAATGTTATTGTAAACATAGAACAAAAAAATATATGTGATCTCAAGGGATACTTACATCGACAAAGAAAAAGAGAAATATGTGTGATTTGAATAACGAAAGGACAAGATTTATCGTGCTAGTTCTAGTCTAATTTGCTGAACGAAACACTAGTGTTATAGTATTGAGACTTTGCTGCTATCGATCGACTACTTTATTAAACTTTAAGATTTAATACCTAAACTTTCTAAACGATATGACTTAGGTAGTCAGAAGCAGTGATTTCTGTTTGTCAAAAGCTATATAGGGAACCAATTGGTAGAGTTAAGTAGTTGAGGGAATTCAAACTCTATGCAGAAATGAGAGGCAGTCTCACTATTTCGAACGGAATTAGTCATATATTTAAAGAGTGTAAGAATACTCAGATAAAGAGAAAAAAACAGAGCTATATAATATTAATTTAATAGTATGTTAGTAACTGTTGATTTATTCACCTGTAGCCTTGTAACTGCATATGGGCTTGCTAATAAAAATAATTTAGCTACTTTTTTCTTTTAATTTATACTTTTAACAGAAACTATAAATACTTCTCTTTCATAACAGAAAAAAGAGGAATCTACAGAGAGAGTAAGTTATAATATACTACCACTTGTGAAGGTAAACGCTGATTATTTTGGCTTTCTAAAATTTGGGAGTCCTTTGCAAAGCCTAAAATATATAATAAAAAGGGAGAAATTTTGGGAATCATATAATGTTATATGGGCTTATAGTTAAATTGAAAATACAATGACTAACATATGGTCTTCTATCTTCTTTTTTTTTTTTGGGATGGTTAGCTTCGGGAATGAAATGACTCTTCAGAACCTAAAACACCAAGACTGTGGTAGAGTCTCATTTTTTAATATTTCTCTAAATTTACATTTGGTCAATGTTTGAATTAGCGTGCTCTTTGGTTGGGGTGGAATATTGGCTGCACAATATTTTCCAAAATTTAAGTATAAAAAATACTTAAAAAATGATGCAAAAATGTTTGAACGTAATGTAGTTTACAAGTTGGACTAGGGAATATTGACCCAACACCTCGTCAATTTGAGATGTGGATTTTCCCAAGTGACTCAATGTGCAGTAACATAGATATACATAAGTAATTTTGTGCTCTGTTTTTTTGTTTCATAATAAAGATACATAAATTCCAAATATAAAGACGAAGAAATAATTGCTTAGTTCCGTGACTTTAATACAAAACATATTTTTCACCAAGTGAACTGATGAAAAACTGACCTATCTATCATCTACTGTGTGGCACAGCACAACTGACAGAATTTGTGGTTGGGAGGCATGTTTTGATCTTGAAAATTGATTTGAATTACACAAATGCAAATTATTGTTTAGTTTTGTGAAATCAATAGCATTAGAATCATTAAGCCATTTGTCTCCATTATTGAAAAGTAATGATAAATGTGAAGAACTTTATCTAAGTGGCATAATACTTTTTCTTTTTTGGCAAGTATAAGACTTTTTCTTTAATTCTATCATCTGCTCGACTTGTTACCTGTATTATGTACTATAGGTCAATAAACCATTATTAGGATCCATTATTATTGAGAGCCATGCCCATTGTTGACATTAAAATTAGGGATGCAATTGGATCTATTAATTCATGATTTATTAAATTCATCCATATCTAAATAAAATTTAATCTATTCAATTATAGTAATAGATTTACTAAATTAAATGAATTCAATTAGTTTTAGTTAATAAATAATTAATTGATTAATCAAAATATTTGTTAGATATCTAATGAATATTTATATGGTTTGAAAAATATAATTTATTTAGATATAGAAGGAGTACACATCTAGTTGAGAATAGATAAATTAGATATTTATATATTAAAATAAATCATGGACAGATTAGATTATTTTAATATTTTTTAATGAATCCTAAATAAATTATTTATTTATTTATTTTTTTTCCATTTATTAATGATGTAATTAAATCCATCCAATCTATTCATTTATTATACCTAATTAAAATCCACGCACCAAAATTTGTTCATAAAGAGGTGATAACTGCAAATCTATCTAAAATCAGAAAATCAACTGGCCTCGCACCCTGCATGAAGAGATTTTACCAATGGACCTCAAAGTCTCATATAAAGGGTTGAATTAAAACATTAGTAAAGGATAAAGAACTCTTTCTCTGAACTAGCTTACCAGCCAAAAAGCACAGAAAATTAATTTAAGCATCGAAATATCTTTATAAGTAAAAGAATACTCCGTTGACATTTGCAGTTGAAGCATCTGGATTCAGTACCTACAAGACCATAACATTCCCTATTGTGTGTTAATATATATGGAAAATAACAAACCTCTCAATTAATTTGGAATAGAACTGAATTAGGCTTCTAATCATATGAAAAAGGAAAGATGCAAGAACATCTAGAATTAGCTGAGCATGAGTTCAAAAAAAATAGTCAAGATAAATTTTATGGCTGCATGGTTTTTGTTAATGGCCGTTGGCCAAATTAAAGGATGCGGGACTTCAAGACGGGAAGTCTCCATTATATTCTTGACATTGACAATTGTTGCTGAAAGAGGGCTTTATCAAGGAGCTGTTGCACATTTCTCATGCTTGGCAGAGTGCAGTAATTAGTGTGTATTTAAATTAATTTATTTTATATTTACAATAATTTATAATTAAAATTTTATTAAAAAATTTTGAAATAATTATTTTTTTAAATTAATCTATTATCAAATGTGTACAATTAAGATAAGAGAATATTTAATAGCAGCTTTTGTTCTAAGAGTCACATAACTATGATATTTTCATTTGCTAGAAATTATTTATTTGAAAATTGGCTTGTCAATTTCGATGCATTTTACATTTAGCTTGCAAGAAAACTCTGAAAAGAAGGAAGATGCTCATGACTCAGTGACTGCATTATATGGGTTGTCCTTGCGTTTCCACCACTCACAATCCAATTTTGTTGACTTTCATGGATGTGAAACTTTTCTTCCATCTTTCTTTCTGGAGAGAACGTTTTCTGTGCAACTGATTAGACACCAATCACTCTGTTGTATGATTCATTTGTGTCAAGATCATGACTTTTTTTTTTTCTCAATTAACGCATTCCTTGTATTGGGTGTACGTCTGATTTGAATTAAATATTGGCATGTTAGTGGGCGGCTTTTTTTTTATATAAATAAAGAATATTTTGATCTTTTATATTTATATTAATTTAGTTTTTTAAAAATTAGTGATATTAAATTAATTATTTTAAAAATTTAAAATAATATTAAAATTATTTTTTAAAGATATATAATATTAAATTAATCTTTTAAAAATATATGATATCAAATTAATCTTTCAAAATTTAAAATAATATCAAATAATTCTTTAAAATAATCATTTGAAAGGATCACTTTAAATATTTAGAGAACTATTTTAATGTCACATAAAAAATTATTTTGATATCCCTTTAAATTTTTTAAGGACTATTTTAATGTAATATATTTGAAATATCAAAGTGATATCAAATATTTTTTAAGGAGTAAGTTGATATCAAATAAATCTTTAGAGAATCAACATGATAATTTAATTTATTTTTTTATTTATCATTTTACACTCTTTTTATATTATATACAAAAATAAACTTAATTTTGTAAAAGTGAGAAGTCATCCTTAGTTGGCAAATTGTTTTAAAAAATTAGTTGAAAAGTCATCATGATTTATGGGTACTTCCTAACTCATTTTTAAACAAAAAATTTAAAAACTTAGGGACAAGTAGCCATGAGTTAGGGCGACCTTCTAACAGAGTGAAAAAAAAGTTTATATTTAAAAAGTTGCTCTGAGTTAAGATAACTCTTCAATATAAATCAAAATTTTCTCATAAAAGCTATTTAATATAAATTTTTGCAAATCTAGAGTGACTTTCCACTTATATTTTTAGTTTTTGTTCAAGAAATAGTTAGAAAGTCGCCTTAAATTGGAGCAACTTCTCATCATTATAAAAACTAGTATATTTGGTAATTAATCTAAAAAAAGCATAAAATTAAAAATAAAAAACATTAACTATATAAAAAAGCCATTAGTGGGCATGGTCATTACAAGAAAGAAAATATTTTTTTCACACAACTTTTTTTACGCTAAACTTTATACTTTTTTATTTAGAAAAAAATAGTTAAAAGAAAAATTGTGTTACTATGTGTATTTTTTTTAGTTTATTATTTAAAAAAGAGTGATGTAAAAATGTAATAAAAATATTGTGTAAATTGTTATAAGAAAAGCTATAAAAAGAGAAATGGCTCATCTTTTAGGTGCTATGTCTACATGGATTATATAGAAGAGAAAAATCTTGTACACTGTTGGAGTAAGTACTTTTTTTTAATTGATGTTATTGAATGTTGGATAAGTGTATAAAAATGATGTTAAACTTAACAATATATGCTTATTTGTCTTCTATATACTTTCATAGAGCAAAAAAGAATACTTACTTTAGAAGATGAGAGAAAAGTCAATTAGATGTTGTTGTTGCATATTTGAAAATAAAAATATTATTGTTCTACCTCAATAGTACACATTCCTTATACACCTATTTTAAATGGTAATAAGGAAGAAAGAAAAAATTAATTTCTTTTTACTTTTTTCTTTTCTTATCTCTTCCTTTTTTTTCATAAAAAAAATATTGAGCAGGTATAAAATTAAAATATAAAAATAACATACTTGATTTGAAAATAACCAATAAAAATGGGAATTATAAGAAGGATGAGAAAATAGAAGGAGAATGATTACTCAATAAAATCCCTCCTTCCCTTCCAGAAAAGAAAAACATTTCCACCCTGCAAAAAGGCAAACAGCATTAACAGCTTCTGAACTTTTCTCATCCTCCTTGTTTTTAATTATTCTGTTTACACTCCTCTAACTTGTGTTTTTCTTACTTCAATAAATATATTTAATCTATCAAAAAGGATAAAATATAATTTATATTTTTAAAATTTTATTTTAATATTAAATTATTTTTTAAATTTTTTTTGTCTTACTAAACTCTTTTAAATTTTGGTCTGATTTAAAAATATTAATTTTTTTTGTTAAATAAAATAGAAGTTAATATTTAGTTTCAAGTTACACTAAATTTTAGAGGTGTAAATTATAGTTTATCGCACAAATTTTTTTAACTAAATAGTCACGTGGTGTGCATGTGGGAGTAATCTCTATTTTATTTAACAACAAAATTAACGTTTTCAAATCAGATCAAAATTAAAAAGGTTTAGTAGGAAAAAAAAATCTCAAAAAATAATTTAATATTAATATAAACTTTAAGAATATAAATTATATTTTATCTTCTTTTAATCTGTTTACATATTTTGTGATTGCTTTTAGTCTGAACTCACCGTGGAAAATTTATGAGATATAAGGACTTGAGTTGGCAAATGGATTGGAATATAATATAACTATATAAGGGTGTGCAATTAAAAAATTTATAACTGAAAAAGGATGTGATTAGAAATGGGATCGTGTTGAAGGTATGTTAAGTATATTTTACTGTGTGAGAGTGATGAGAGAGAGAGAGAGAGAGAGAGAGAGAGAGAGAGAGAGAGAGAGAGAGAGAGAGAGAGAGAGAGAGAGAGAGAGAGAGAGAGAGAGAGAGAGAGAGAGAGAGAGAGAGAGAGAGAGCATTAAGGTGGCAAGCAAGAATCAATTTTGACTTGCTGAGTTGATAGGCAAAAATGATGTGGTGGATATTTTATTGAGTTAATTTGATTAATTTGTAAAAGCAAAAAAAAAAAATTTTGAGCTGAGATTATTTTTGTCAACATGGGGAATGATTTCAGCTACTGAAAAAATTATGTGGTTGATATAAAGGTACTATGTTATAGGACATGATATGATTATATCATATTATTTTGAATGACAAATTGTATAATTCACAATGGTTAGCAAATTTTAATTTTAGTAAAACGAACAAATTCTAAATCCTGGAATCACCATTTAAGGAGGAGTTAAAATTTCTTTTCACTTTTTTATTTTCACAAAAAAAAAAGGCAAATTGAATCTTTGGGACTAGTACTCTGTAGTTGGAATGGGCTTTTCCTAATTGGGCTTGGGCTAGAGAGATAGGCCTCTTGTAAAGCCCATACTAGTAGTACACTACACTTGAAGTTCCCATCCTTGTCACCTTTTGCTTTTAAGCGTATTTCCTACAACTAGATTACGCAAGGTAGATCAACCAAAGATTACGCAAGGTTTCATTTAATTTTATAAGCAATTAATGCCTTTATGTGAAGTTGCTAGGTATATGTCATTGCATCTAGCATTTGGAAATATTAGAAAGTTTGGTACTCTTAGATGTTATCCTCTATCTAACTTTATCTTGTTAAGTTGACTTTGTGTCCAAATGCTATGGTTTTCTTTAGGCTTCGGCAATGGAGACAGCGAAGCACCAGATCAGAGTTAATGGGGTAGGGCAGAGAAGTACAAAGATAAGGTTATAACCATGTACATTTTTGTTTTACTCCCCTATATCCATGCTATTGAAATTCAGGGATTAGATGGAAAGAAGAAAAGAAATGTATTTTACTTATAAGACTTTGAATAATTGTAATGTTGTAATATAGAACACTGAGATAATATTTTTATTATATTAATAATATAGGTGATGTACATTGTACAAGTATATTACAACTGTACAAGCACAACTCAATAGCACTTATAACATATACAATAAGATTTTTTAACATAATAATAATAATTCTAACACTCATATTCCAAAATGAAGTTCAATAAACTCTTGGCTTATTATTCTAAATAAACACAATTAACTAAAGAAAACAATTTTAAAATATATTGGGCTCCATAAACCACAATTGATATATGATGGGTTTAACAAAATATATAGTAAAAGAACATGAGCTCCAGACACATTGTGAGAGACAAGATTTGTATTGTTAGACAGCTGACATGTTATGTTCCACGTTAAGTAACTTATGATACGCTAATATCTAAGATGTTATGTCTCACATTATATGTGATACTTAAGTCATGAGATACTCAATGTGAGAAATAACATGGGATGACACATTGAAAGAGTCACTTCAAAGATAGATGCACGCAGGGAACTAAAAGTCACTACTAGAAATTTTCTAGTGTTTGGAAAATATGCTAAGACATGAAAAATTAGACCAGACTTGAAATTTACAACTTGAATTGGCTTAGTCAATGAAACAAAATGGCTCAGTCAAACTCACCTCGACTTAATTAGTCTTTCAAATATGATTTGGTTTTGATTTCAAAAGGGCTCAGATTAAGTTGGTAGCACATGGTGGTGCATGGGGAGGTTTTTCTAGCAACAATTTTCCATCTATTAACTAATTGGCGACCTTTGGGTGCAATGTCCTTTTCTTAAAAGACGATTGAAATATGGTAAAATAGCTGAGATGAATTTTTTTTTTTTGGGTGAGAAATCAGCAAGATTCCTGAGACATTTGAGTCACAGCAAGGTAAAAGACTTGTAGATCAAACAGTTTTGATTTGTAGATCAAACGGTTTTGATTCTAATGATGGTATTGGAGTCTCAAAATTTCAAGATTTTGATGAACAATATTCAAAAAAACAATACAGATAAAGAAAGAAAATATCTGACTATGATGAGGACGGACAAGGGGATGAAAAAACAATTATGGCAGTGAGATCTATATATCTATTTAACAATTTTATTTAATATCAATTGATTTTAAATTAGAATTGAATATGATATCAGAGATAGAGCATTATGTTGTTCTGGCATGCTTTTGTAGAGAGAAAATGTTAATGTCCTACATCATATCACCTGTCTCTATTTTTTAGGAGTAGTTTATATATCTATCGGACTACTCTACTTAATTGGGTTTCGGTTGGACTCCATCACCCCCATTTAGTATGCAATATAATGGATGAATAGTATAGTATAATAAATACTATTTATATTTGGATAAAATATTAAATAATAATTTATCTAATTAAAATAATTTTATTTAATCTTAACTGTATAAGATTATATAAGATAAAATAATTTGATTATTATCTGTTATAACGTCAAAGTTAAATAAAATTATTTTGACTGAATATTATGTTAATTATATAGTGTTTTACTTAAATATTATATAAAGATAAATAATATTAATTATATTATACTATCTATTACTTATAGAGTATATCAAACAAGAAACATAACATAAATAAAGTACATAGGACACAAGTCACCGTAGATGGTACAATTTTAATATGATGAAATTGAGAGAATAGATGGAACGGGAGAAAAAAGTAATATATTTTAGTAATTAATAAGAGACTAGTACATTGTGACTACATAAAACATTGGCATCATATATTCAAATTTATACTGATAGATCAAGTAAGAATATAGAACAACTAATACAATCCCAACCCAAAATACTTCTTATATAACAAAAATCCTAATATTCTATCACATAAGAAGTTACTGAAACGAAAATCATATACTTTGTGTCGGGGCTTTGTTGCAATATTTCGTAAGTCAATATTTATCGAGTAAATATCACTATATACTACACTTAATCCATAAAACATTTATGGGGTGTTTGATTAAAGTTTTGAAAAAATATTTTTGGGAATCATTTTTACATGGAAATTAAAGTCTGGGAATGTTAGACAATAAAATTATTCTCAAAAATTATTTTTATATAAGAACATTTTTTGAAATCTTGTACCAAATATGAGAATTTAACATTTTTATATATAAAGATTTTAAAAAATGAGAAAAATTATTCCGCAAATTAAACACTCCCTTATGGCTTTGAAAAGTTATGTAATTCGCAATTTCGCATGGATGGGGAAAGAAACAAATGCGTGTAATAGCAAATTCCATTTTTCTTAAATTGCTTACTTCACGAGGTTAACAAAAAAAGGCAAAAAGTCTTTACGTAATCCTTTTGAGATTTACCAGAAAAGAAGTTTTGGAATTTTCAGTGTTTTTTTCCATTGGTCGGTGTGAGTTGTAGATAAGATGACACCCCTTTGAATGTGTGTAGTACTAAGCAATTGAAAAAAGCTTGCAGGATTATGCTTTTAGTTATTTTTTTTAGTTATAATATTATGGTAGCACTAAAATTTAAATTTGTTGTCCTTTTAAATGTCAGGTTTGTGCTGATTTTAGCGTTATTAGCAGTTGCAAATCAAGACCTTGGTGGAGCAATCTTGTTTGGCACAAAATTGGACAAGATTATGTCATAAAATTAAGACATTACTCTGCTAATGCGTACCACGTGTTTCGTACTTGCATTTGTGGTCTCTTTCTAAATTCCAAATTATTGTCGATGAAATTTGTTTGTCTGTGTGCCAAAGCGCCTTGGCTGGTTCCACCCATCTTGTCCCGTTGTTTCAATGTTGATGTGCAAATTTACCGATCTAGATCATGCGTTCCATAACCAATATACTTAATTATTTTGTAGTGAGAATTAAGGTCATATCATTATTACTCTTAATTTAGATAAATTAAATTTATAAAATAATTTAAATGAGTCGTATCTTATAGTGATACTCTTCTTCAAACGAAAAAAAATTGAGTACAATTCAAATAAATAATTTAAATATGTATTTATTTGAATAAAATTTGAAAAATAAACTCTATTATCATAAAATAAATGTCATATATACTTACTATTGTAAAAAGAGGATTTTCCCTTTTAATCTCCAAGTTTTGATGTTCCCAAAATGTCATTAAGTTTACATTTAAACACATTTTAACAAAGGATAAAATTGTAAACATGCAATATGTATTTCATCTCACATATTTTAAAAAAGTTATATACTTTCACTCCTTCATAAATATCTCTATTAGAAGATCTCTCAGACTTAAAAGCTTCTTTTTTAGTATTCAAATTTTATTAATTTCAAAATACTATTATTTCTATATTTAAACATATTTTAAAATTATTTTTAAAGAACAATTACAATTAATTTTAAAATTTTAAAAAATATGAATTTATAAAAAATAAATAAAATATAAAATTATTATTCGTATGTGTTAATAATTGTATTGTAACATCTATCCTTATCAAAACTAACAATTGCCATAGAATATCCATACCAGATATCAATTCAAATTCTACTAGAATACTTCTCCACAAGAGGAAGTCATCAACTATAATTAGGGACCTTTCCTTAGCCTATAAATGGAAGCCTAGCTCCTTGATCAACCGATTTATAATCAATATCTATTAATTTGGTATTTTATTTTGAGTTAGTGACGTTCTAACTTGAGCATCGTAGCTTTTTTCGTCTGTTTTGCAAATTAGGTTAGGAGTGTGAAAGTCAATTCTTACTCATGTATTTTAAACGTATTAAACAGTGATATTATATATATTATCTATTGAATATTAATCTATTCAATGTAAAATTTTATACCTTTTATTCACTCTTATGATTCTCAAATTCAAATTTAAATTCATGTTGTTTTTTTAATTAAAATATCTAACATATTTCATTAGCATTTATGAAATTATAGCAACTTTCATTTTTAAATTTTAATATATTATTTTTTTATAAATGAGGTAAGTATATAATTCTTAAAATTGGTTATTTTAATCAAGTTCTAGGACATGATAAATTTGTAAACAATTACAGAGGGTGCCTTTGGAATCAATAATTTTATGATTTGATTTCATTTGTAAAAGAAATTTTTTGTTTGAAAAATTATAAAATGTGAATTAATAATATTTAGAAATCCTTAGAAATTTTATGAATTTTAATTAAGTTATTTTAAAAATTCTATTAAAAATGAAAAAATTTGAGTGGATTTGGATGAAATTTATTTAAATTTGCTCTTTTATCTTTAATCATTTATTTAGAAATAGAAGAGAAGGTTTATTAAAATAAAAAGTAAAAATATAATTTTTTAAAAATAAAATCAATTCAATTTTTTTAATTTTAAACATAAAATTTAATTTTTAAATCAATCTAAATCATAATTTTTATAATAAGTTCTAAACAGAAAAATTAATTTCTAATTCAATTTAATTTAATATAACTTAAGTCAATTCAATTCAATTTTAATTTTTATAATTATAAACACACTCATAAGATATTGTTACTTTTTAGCAGTTGTTTTCAGAAGTACATGCAACCTGAGAAGCTAGCCTATCACCCATGACCCATCTTCACCCAGCAGAATGAGGCCATGGAAACCTGCTCTTCCAGGATTATGATAGAACTGTCGTCAACATTTAATTTAGTGTGTATTTATATTAATTTATTTATATTTAAAATAATTTATAATCAAAATCTTATTGAGATAATTTTTTAAAAAATAATTTGTTTTAAAAAATTAGTCAAAACCAAGCATGCATTTAATACCTCTAACAAGAGACACACACCAACTCACATAATGAACCATAGCGGTTCTGGTGGTTACAGACTGCTGGGAGAATACAAGATCAACCAAAGCCAAAATAATAAAATGCCCTGCAGATTTTCTTGGTAGCTCGCCAAATGTATCTACATATTTTATTAAAATGAATAACTTTGAAACATTCCTGTGCTCTCTACCATTTTGCATATCCATTGTTTTGATATTAATGTCAAGAAACTAACTATTCTTGTTAAGAGATGGGCAATGAATTATTATTATTATTAGTATTATTATTATTAAACTTAAATTAATATTACAATTAACATTTATATATATATTTTTGTCTTTGGGAGTTAGCATTTGCAAACTAAGGGAGGAGAATTTGAACTCGGTTCCTGACCTTTGATAGAGTCATATTACCACATGAGTTTTGACTCCACTTTAGCTTACTCTTCACATTTGGTCGTATACCTCTTTTGTAACACAAAAAACCTTCAACTTCACCCCATGTGTGATTTACTTTTGAGTTTCAAAAAGGTTCAACAAATCAAAACTCCCTTGAACTTTACTATATGTGCCCTTTATCAAATTAAGATACTCCAATTTAATGAAAAAGGTAAAGTGTACATCACGTGTTTACTTAATGATAAGGTAAAATACAAAAATATTTTAAAACTTTGATTTATATGTAATTTATCTCCCAGAATTTTGAAAAATATCAACATACGCAGAAATAAACTTAGTGTTTGACAATTTTTAAAACTTAGGGAACAAATTGCACATAAATAAAGTTTAAAAAGGATTTTGCATTTTGATTTATTATTTTAAGTCAGTATGTGATGAATACATGACATTTTCTATTAGTGAATAAGAGTATTTTTGAGAGTGTTTCTTTTACACATTTTGTAAAGTTCAAGGGTTTTTTTTTTTTTTACCCTTTTTGTAACTCAAAAAGTAAATCATACATGAAGTAAAGTTGACGGGAGTTTTTAACATTTTATCTAAAAAAATGAATATTAATTATATTAAAGTAGTCAATTATTTTAAAATTTACAATATTAGAAAAAGGGCATGGAAGGTTTATGCATATATCTAGCAATTGAAAGTATTTTTAATAAAATATTTATTACAATTAATTGCCTTTGGCTATCAACAATATTAATTAATTTTAAAGTTAATTTATTATTAATCTTTTAGTATTTGGATAAGGGTTTTTGAACTAAATAAGTGCATAATTAGGCTAGTATAAGAAAGTTTTTAAATCCCAAAATCATATATACCATTTGTAAATGAACCTTCAAAAACAGTTTTACCAAGGTCATACTTCTTAAATTAGCTTTTAATGACAGCTTTAGAAAATGTGATGAGACCCCAAACTAGTCTCAAGTGATACCATTTTCCTATTAAATAATCGAGTCCTTTTTACTATGTTTTTCCTTTATTTTACACTAAAATATTCTTCTTCTATTGAATGAGTTTTCTACTATATATTGAGATGTTCTTAGTTCTTACTTCTAACAACATATTATTAATATAATTTATAGAATGCTTGAATTACAAATTTGTTAGAGTTACAAATTCGTTGACTAAAATATATAATTTAGTAAGTATATATGATAAAAATTTACCCCAAAGAAAGTATATATGAATAAAAAAACAAATAAATGCCCAGCTATATATTGCGTACCTCAGTGCGTGCGCGTGGGGAAGTTGTATGGGTCAGCAATAAAATTCAAATTCAAACTCCGCTCCCTGTCAACTACCTCTTTCTTTTCGTATATGTAACCATTGAAAGAAATAATATACAAATAAATAAATAAATACAGTAATAATTTGAATAGATTTGAAAGTTGAAACTATAGTACTTTATTTTAGATCCCGTTTATTATATTATATAAGTAATAAATAGTATATTATAATTGATATTATATATCTTTATATAATATTTAAGTAAGATATTAGATAGTATAATATCTGATTAAAATAATTTTATTTGATCTTAATTTTATAATAAATAGAAATCAAATTATTTTATCTTATATAATTTTATACAATTAAGATTGAATAAAATTATTTTGATTGGATAAATTACTATTCAACCTAAATGTATATGGATAGTATTAAATATTATACTATAATTCCCTTATACGTTGTACTAAACGAGACTAGTAACATATGGCTATGTTAATTAGTACATATTTGTAAAATTGATTCAATTCAAAACATAGTAATGAATTATGTTATGACATATTTTAATGATGGAAATGGAATTGAAAATGTTGGAAATGGAGCTTGAAATAACCAAAAAAAAAAAAAGAATTACATACATGCATATAATCAAATCAAGTTAACGTTATGTAGCTTCGAACTGAATTGCTAAAACTTAAATCACTACCTGCATACAAAAATCATCCTAACATCAAAGCAGAACAAAAGATTCTGTCACACATGCATGCAGTCACAGATACATTCATTCTGTGTGCGTTAATTTCCTCACTAAATTGTACTTTAATCTTGTCCTAAAAGCTTTGAAGACGAGTCGTCACCAAGAGGAGGGTAAATTAGACATGGTCGAGGTTAAAAAACAGTAACAAGAGGATGAATAAGTGATCAAGTTCAAGCAGAAGCAGCAATGAGAGCTTGAAAGATAAAATGGATCAATTCCATGAACGTCACTGCTTACGGCCACCCAAGGAGGTCGCTTTTCTTGACTTCCAGAGCACTGAGATGTCACATGAAGCTGAAAGAAGAAAAAAGAATTAAAGAAAAAAACGAAAGAGTCGGATGAGATCATCAATGGCCACTAGCTAGCTAGCCATGCAGTTCCTGCATAGGCAAGGCGTTGCAGGAAAAGGACCAAGCCATTGCCAGGCCAAAATGGCTACCATACCAACACGCATACATAGCAGCATAGGTTTTGCTTTGTTGTTCAACTTTGATGCTGTCCAATGTTAAAAACTCAGTACTTCAATTACGGTCTGCACTGCTACCGTTTTGCATGTCTAATATAAGAAAGAAGCTTGGCACAGCTAACTAGAGTTTGGTTTGGTCTAAAGTCTAAGCTATGTTTATGCATTTCTCTTTCGTAAACAGTTATTATATAGTTTATATTTGTGGTTATGGTCGTATTAAGATCATTGCATATTAATGTAGGCTAATGCAGTCTAAAATCATGATGTGAGTTGTTGTAACTCAGATGTTACAACTGAGATGTTACAGTTGTATTAGGTGATACAATCCACTATTTATGACTCTATTTATATTTATGAATATAAAGGAGTAATTTCTTCCAAAGTGTATTTTTTAGATAGTTCAATGTTAATAATTATTAAATTAAAAATAAATAATTTTGATTTTGATAAAATAGAAAGAAATAAATAATAAATTATGTATTTTTTAAGAGTAAATCCTCTTTCTAATCTTTTAAAGTCTTTAAATCATGAAAGTGACATTAAAATTATCTTTCTGTGTAGAGATAAAGAGACTAAATTAATATAATTTTTATAATTGATAGATTAAATCGACGATATTTTTTAATAATTGAATAACTAAATTAATGTCAATTTTTTTATAGAATCAAAATGATGTTACTTTTCATGAATCAATGATATATTAAATTGATATCAAAGTTTTGTAGAGGACCAAATTAATGACATTTATATATTTGAAAGATAAATAAAAAAGATTTACTCTATTTTTAACATCTACTCTCTTGAATTCTCTAATCCATAATTACTATACTGTTAGTGTATTTTGCTCGGTAGACAATTTGGAATATAATTGCTAAGCTATGAGGCAGCAGTTAATTGGGGTTAACCGATGAAGGCTACATCCAAAGCCTAGGGTCTATAGCTAGCTAACAATAGAACCATAGGGCAGATATGATCCAAGCCATTGTCAAATAGCAAATGATTAAATTATTCATTCCAGCTGATTTTCTTTCTAATTAGTACTACTAATATTGCTTAACCATTCATTTAATGACATTTTTACTTGATTCATCATCACAGATTAGTATTACGTTTGTTAATTTTGTGATTGAAAAACTAGATTGAATAATACTCACACATAGAGTCAGTGTATTTGGTGCAATTTAAATTTCCATAATAAGCCTTCATCCAAATATATCTACAACTCAAGTCCTATATATATATACTACTCTGGTGAATTATTGTAATTTATACACACACAGACACACAAATTAAGCTTTTATATAAAGACTTTAATATACTTTGAGGATTTATGATTTTAATTTAGAACATGAAATTACTCTCCAACTAAATATACAGATATGGAATTAATTTAAGTATTGGAGGTACGTGGAATGAGCTAGCTATGAACAGCTCATAGTTCTGCTTGTTTTTAGTCTCAATAACACGAGCTCACGATAAATAAGAGAATATAACATTTGATTTATACTAATATCAACAAAATTATTATGCTTTTATGTTATTATGATTATATAATCATGTAATTTTACTTTTTAATTACCTATATCGAGAAAAAAAAAACAAAATGATATTGCATAAAGCAGTGGTGGTGTCAACTTTTCGGTTAATGAGCATGGCCTAATAACTTTTTTCTTGACCCCTCATTTCTTCCTCTTTGGGGTTCGCTTTGCACAAGTCAAATTAACTTATTGCAAGTGCAAATCAAGCTTAAAGTAGCATTAATTTGATTGGAATATGTCACTTCTCAATTCAATATGGGGAATATAATTGTGGATCCTCACCTAACATCTAATTTCGGTTTACTT